>CAJDSM010104252.1:2706-15629 GCA_903981925.1 Ostrea lurida
TTTTCGACGCTCGTCGAGAAACGACCTATTGCTTTTTGCTGTTGTTTTTTTAATTCTTAGTATTATTAATATTAATTCCGCGCACAGATTTCGCCTAAGCCCGATTTTCGAAGAAAACGCTGAGTGGTGGTTAAAAATAAATGTAACTCTGAGCTATTGCCCGAGTGCCATATCGTCTTCGCAATTCGCCCGATTTAAGGCTATTCAAGTCCTGCGCCGACGTCGATTTTCGGGTGCTCCGAGTGAACATCAAAGTTGTCCTAAAAATCACAGCGGACCTTATATCGACGCTGATATCTCTTCATGGAAAGCGGGACGAGGAAATGCCTAAGGCATCAGTAAAAGAGTCTACAAAAACTGACGAACACTTCCTCGCCTCCTACCGTTATCGACAGCATATAAGCGCCCCAAACTTTAAAAAAAGCCGCGCATTGCTGTCGGCAAAATTTTGCTCTGAGAGACAAGCAAAGTCAGACGGCAGGCCACCTTTATAGAGCCAAACAATTAACAAATACGGATAAGTACACACGGCCCGACGAAGATTCAAAAGACAGAGATCGTACCTGGCGAAAAAGCATCACTTCCGGTTTACGCAGCGCCATTGCAACATGTCTATGGGACTTGCGATGTTAAAGCGAAATCACGCCGCCCTAACGCCCGTAGTTCGCCAACCATATGTATCAAATAGAATTTGCACGCGAAATGAGTTAGCCGCGCGACATCTAATTGCGCCTGATCGAAAAAGTTTTGCCAGACCAGCCCTCCTTTAGGGATTAGCGGATTGAAGGGGCTGGCAGCAAAACACTGTTTCAACAATTCTTTTTTCTGCACAACGCATATCCTTGCCTACGCTTTGCGGATCTCGAATGCATCGCCCCTAAAATACAAATTAAAAGTAGGCCTATCCGGGGCGGCCCACCACTGGATCCTCTTAAGGGATTGTGATAGCAGCCAACAACTGAAGACAAAGCCGCATGTGGCGCTAAAATTCTCAGTCTAACGCCCCCCAAAATCCGTCTCGTCTCGGCAGATTAAACAACATGGCAAATAGACACGCCCGGACCTACCAAGTTTCATAAATTACTTCACAGCTACTTACCCGTTTTATGAGCCATTGAAAAAGGTCGACAAGCTGACATATCTATGTAAAGGCAAGACGCCATAAGCGCGTTTATCGCGCACGCAACATTGTAAACGAAATGTTATGAAAGCGAACTTACGCTGAACAGCAACTTGTCTGCGGGCGAAAAATTTGCAGCAACAAAGATCCTTTAGGCGATTGAGCCGAGGGGAGTTGAGGGCTGGAGTGAAAGTACACGTTATTGGTCAATTACATTTTTATTTGATGGGGATAACTTCCTACGTGGCCGCGGATTTGAATTGGCAGCGAAAGAGTACAATTTAAAAATAGTTATCCGCCTTGCGGCGCAGAACGCAGCGCGCCCATAAGGCACTAGAGGGTAGCTCAAAGTTGCGACCCACTTTGTCAAAAATCAGGAAAGAGTATGTATCTCCTTTTTAATCCGCGCCTAAATCCGGGGTCGACAGTCGAACGTGTACCTATTAAAAAGTAAAACATATCCGCCAGGAAAATCCTCAAAATAGGCTCAGAAGAGCAAAATAAAAAAAAAGAAAATTAAAAAGCTTGCAGTGCGAACTCCGGACCTTTTCCATGAAAGTCCAGCCCCCCAGCGTTAACCACTACACCAAAACATCACAGCTAATATGAAGCGTGGAAATCACATAATGCTTATTCATTAATAAACAGCCTTATCAACCTTGAGTCTAAAAACATCAGGCAAAAGCAAGCATAACTTGTTGTTGGCCCGCGAGGTCTCGAAAAACGCCCCTCCATTTTATGCTTTCAAGCAAAAAAAAAAAAAAAAACAACAAAAAAAGTAAAGCCTCTAGCTCTTAATGTATGTAGGTAGTATTATATATTCGACAGATTGGTAGGAAGGCATTTCAAAGCAAACGGTAGCGGTTTAAAATAAATGCTAAGCTAAGTATTGCCTTGCATAGTTTTCGAATTTCAGCCGATTAAGCCCGTCAATTCCGCCGCCTGACGCTCAATTCCGCGCTCCGAATGAGAAAGCTGCCTAAAAATACATCTGACCTAGTATTTATCTCTCTTATCTCGGCATGGAAATCTTTGACGCTGTGAAAGTAGCGCCTCATTCCATGCCGTAGTCTACAAAAAAGTTACGCAACAGCGTCCTTCCGCCGTCCGACCGTTTCCAAGAGATAAGGCTCAAACTTTAAAAAAAGCGGCAGGCTGTCGGGAAGTTTTGCTTCTGATGCATCCAAAAACGTCATCGCTTTGCGCAGCCCTAATAAGCAATACTTAATAAGGACAACATGCACTGCCAATTTCAGAGATTACCTTGACTACTTCGGTTTACGAGCGCACTGAAACAGTCTACGGGCTGCTTCATGTTAAGCGAAATCACGCCGTAACGCCGGTTCGCGCCCAACATTTTTCAATCAGATTTATTCACGGAAAGGCGAATTGAGCGTGACATTGAAATTGCCCTGCATCGGAAAAAGTTGCGGAGCACCAAGGCCTGAGGCGTCATTAGCCCGGCATTGAAGCGGCCCTGGATGAAAAAATACTGTTTCAACAAGTGCTTGTTGCTGTGCACAAGAGAGCTTCCTTCGGGGTTGCGCCCGAATGCGAATGCGATCGCTGCAAAGTAAACAATTTAAAAAAGTAGCGTTTGCGCACCCCTGCGACCCCTAAGCGGCTTATAGCAGCCACCAACGCAAGACAAAGCCGCCATTGGTGTCGCCTAAAAGATTCTCAGTCTAACGCCAAAATCCATCTTCGTCTCGGCCAGATTAACAACATAGCATATAGACAACGGCACCACCAAGTTTCACTTAAATACTCAAGTAATCATTCCGGTTTTATGCAGCGCCCATTGAAAATGGTCGACGCTGACATTCTAGGAAAGCTGCTGAATTCACGCCATAAACGCGTTGCGCAACATTTTTAAACAGAATTTATGCCGAAATTCGCACTTAGCCGTGGACAGCAACTTTTTCTGCTTCTGCAAAAACTTGCAGAACAAAATACCTATTAGCGGCATTAGGCATTGCAAGGGCTGCGAGTGCAAAACACGTTTGGGTCAATTACATGTTTATTGACGCGACTAGCCTTCCGACGCGGGCGGCATGTTGAATGGAGCTGAAAAGCGACAAGTTAAAAATAAGCCGGGGCCCCATAACGAGCCCCGCACCCATAACGGGACATACATGTAGCCTCAAAGTGGCCCCCCGACTTGCAAAAAATCAGGAAAGAGTTAGCTGTCCTTTTTAAATCCGCGTAAATCCTGGATGTCTCGCCCAATTCTTAATTACCTAGTAAAAAGCTAAAACTATCCTCATGATAGAATCCTCAAAAGAGTAGCAGAAGCAAGCAAAAAAAAAAAAAAAAAAATGAAAAATGTTGCAGTGTGCGCAACGCGGCGAACCTTTCCATTTGCAAAGTCCGAGCACGGTTAACCAGCTAAACAGCCAAACCTTCCACACTAATTATAAAGGTGCTACAAATCGATTCATAAGCTATTCTATAAATAACAAGTTCAACTATGCTATTCTAAAAAGCATCATGCGCAAAAGGAAAGAGTAACTGTTTGTTGGGAGTCGAACAAGCCCCTCCTTTGATTGCAAGAACAAAAATAAATAAAAGTCTAGTTAGTATTCTTTTTCTGAACACATTACGGGCAAAACGATTCTGGGCAAATCTTAAGAACGACATAAAAATTTTATATTCATCCTAAAGAAACCTTCATCTGCAGATTGAAAAAAGCTAAGAGTAGGGAACTTCCGCGTTACTAACAACTCCAGCCGCGTGCTAGCAGGCTAAAAAATACTTTGCGATGCGCCCGCTATCATTCAAAATATTTTCTTTAAAATTACAAAAACTTTGAAGAAAAATATATTTAGCATAGGCTCTACAGTTGGCTGAACGCAACTAACTGGCTAGACTCATTCAGAGTTGCTTATCGAGAATATTGAGATCAAATTTCCAAAAAGGGGGGACGTATATCAAAAATCTTTATTTGAATTTGAAAAATTATTTGAGGCCTTCGGATTGCAGGATAGTGATATTTGATATGTTATGTACAGCGTTATCAATAAAAAATATTCACAGTACTTCACGCGGTAGAGCGGGAATGTGCTCGTATGGGAGGCAAGCTAAAGCAAATAACGTTATAGTCCGACGCTTACGCAAAAGTTACTCAACCGAGGTCTTATAATGCAAATTTTACCGCGTTAGTATCCAGTCACTAAGGTCCACAGGCGCCCGAAAGCGATTTTGAAATAAATCCCAAGCAAGAAATTAGGGATCTGCGCTAGCGGGCTAGCATTTAAAATAAATCTGCTCGGTTCTAACTTTTCGTCGGATAGGTTATCCGATGGCCAAACTGTTAATGATTATGAATCTTTATCAGCGCGCACAATTTAAAAATATGCAGCCGCTAGGGCTAATATTTGTCACCCGATGTCTGTATAATAATGAGGCGAGTCTCGAGCATGAAGAGCCTGACCCTGACTCTACGATTTTTCAAAGTTCAGAAGGTCAAATGACCATGGAATGTCTCTCCCAGTCCAGAATCTATTAGATATGTTGTTATATTTTTAGGAATTAGAATGGATCAACTGAATACTGGATAGAGGGACGCTTAGGACTGTATAGAGCTAAAATGTGGACCCACGGACCTATCATCTCTTTAGATAATATGATGTACTGATATTGATCCTGAGATATACTAAAATCTGAACAACAGATGATATGAAGGATTATATGACCCTTTGAAATGAAACAAGATTGTGGCGGATAAATTTTCGGTTTGTTTACCTTTTCCCCACATAAAATATCCCTTGATAACTTCCCATCCATCGCGATTCTGCGCTCATCAACATATCATCAGTGATATCAGCTAATATCTATAGCATAGATAATATAACCCATAGTATCGTGTGAAAATTGTCACTTTGCGCTTATTGGACAATATATATATGTAATATGAAGAAAAATCGTTTGGTATATATTATGTATTCCGGATATTATAACAATTAGGATATAACCCCCACATCAGAAATTCTCAACAAAATTAATGGAAAACCACGCACGAGATAATATGAAGATAACGGACAATATCTGAAATCTTGCGAGGACCCAACATGCCATAATTAAGTGGAACTACTCTTATCAATCCTCATGTTGAGTATTTGCAATAAAAGAAAGAAATTCAAAAAAGAAGGTCAAGCTCTTAGAAATTTGTTTTCACTCAGCGCACCCCCTTTTTGTAACCTTTTCGGTCCAAAACAGTCCCCACTATTAGAAATTCTATACATATATGTGATACCCACGGACAATAGCTTCTTAAAGATATACTGGAGCATATTAGTCACCATAAAGACTTTCCAACCTACTGAAAAATATCCCAGAATCCACGAGGATAGACAATTCAAATGGACTAAAGAAAGGTATAGGGATGGGAGGGGGAAATTGGTTATGCTCCACATGTTTCTATATTCCCCCCAATATGAGCTCCCCCAAAATATCCCTTTCCAGGATCAGACCAACCTAAACCCTTTTCAAATCTTGAAAGGATCTTATGACAGATTGCTACTATGTTATTGTAGATGATATAATCTACCATAGAAATACTCGCTCATCGTGAAACCTTTTAAGAATAACCGAAAGCCATATAAAAAAAACGTATAACTGTTAAATATTAACATTTGAAATCCCCCTCTATCTCAAATAAATATCAAAAATGCCTGCGAAGCTCATAGAAGACCAGGCACAAGTAAGAGTCGCCAGCTAGATCATAAACCAAACGTTGCATAGCTATATGCGTGATATGTTATTCTATACTAAATAGTCTTGCCATGTGGAATTTATATTATGAAATTAATATAGAATTTTATTCGTTGATTGTGGATTTTTGAGAACAAAGCTATCCCCCCTACCTCGATCTAGGAATATTATGCAGGGAAATTAGATACGCTACGAATAGTATCCTATGGTAGGAGCTGGGAAATTACAGTTTGCGTATTAATGAACTCTCATGGTATCGTAAACTAGAGTGTATGCGGAAAATCTGTATATCCAAAATGAGGTCTTGCATGACTCTTTGGATCCTCAAAGAGATGTAGAATTGTATGTTTGGGACTTCTTTAATGTTGATATTCATAAGAAGATGTCTCTCAGAAAGCAAACCGAAAGTACCAGGAACCCGGAATAGATTAGACCCTAAAAGGAATGTCATAACGCCTAGTAAGAATTGTCTATTGAATAGAACACATCTGAATCAATTGTGAAGTTTTCTTTAGTGTCTCTCTGACGGGTTTTTCTTTATTTTATATTCATGTATCCTGGAGATTTATGTCCATGTAGCACCAGCAAAAAGAATAAAAGGATATATAATTATTATAACAAAAAATATGCGATCTTCACCCAAATAAATATCTCTAATAGGTCTTTCGACCGCGAAAAAGACGTCGGATAAATAGCTCTTGCACTCTATACGTAAGGGAAGACCTATTAATATACTAAAAACAGATTAGGCCGCCCGCTCATGCTCCCTTCTCTTCATTGGGGAGGCGGGGGTTCTATTAAAGTAACTCTCGTCTCATTTGATTATCTGCTTTTTTAAGATGACAGTAAGTGGAATTACATTTATCCCCTTAGCAATCCAAGAAGGAGGAAAGAAAGAAACGATAAAAGAAATCCAGATTCCATAAAATGTGATAGCATCGAGCTAAACGGATAATTAGAATAACCGGAAAAATGATCAATCGGACTCAGATTGAAGTGCAACTAGCAGTTAATGGTCATATGATGCGCCCCGCAGATGAGTTTTGGACCTCAGTGGACCCAGGTATGCGCTCAATCCCTTGGCAACTGATCTAGTGGAGAAAAGACATTAGAGACACAGAACTAAGCATGGGAAAAACGCACACGTCTTTGGAAGTGCTGTGAGTGCGCATGGGAGAGCAGATGCTAGCGTTATCTATTGACCGAGTGACCCTTGACCTTCATGAATATCTTTGAACTAAAGGACTAAGGCCCCTGTGAATTTCAGCATAGATGCCTCATGATGAACTTATTTGACCTACCAAGATGTATGACCTTGGACTATGTCTACTTTTCAAAAACTTTGAAACGATGGGCTATAATCTTGTAGAACAAAGGAAGAGCTTTGATATTTCATGTATGAGAGGCAACTTCAAGATGAGACCATTGGTCTGGGGACCTTCGCGAGAGAAAGAGATCATGTTGGCCGAAAGTACCGGGGTCGATTTCGATAATGTAATGAGATCTGTGGACCCGAAACCTTGGTGACCTTGCGTATACTGCTTCCTACTTTGTTCGCAAGTTCTAAGAGGCCCAAAGGACCTATAGAGCCATGATCTCCTCTCTCTCCTATCCGAATCACTTTAAGAGAAGTACGTGTAATTGGAACCATCTATAAGAATGGGTCAACTGAAAAGTGCCGTTAGGACAGTGACAAATGATGGCTATCTCTATTCCGGACTCGATTTACTCTCTCATAAAAAAGGGAAATGATACTGGAAGACTATGACTGATTCAGATCTGAAAACAGATGAAGATTGTACATTTTGAATGAAAAAAGTGTTGTGGTAGACAATTGTTTGGCACGTTTCTTATTAACTTTTCCCAGCAATAAACCACTAAATCCCTCATGATACTGGCGTCTCAAAAATTAATCCATGATTGCAGCTAGTTTGTACGATATAAGTAAAACAAACGTTAGTGAAATTCATGGCTTATTCTGAGAAAGTAATGTTGAGAGAGCATAGTCGATCGCTTATAGATGTCCTTTTTCTAACTCATGATGAAAACCCAACACATTCAAAAATATCAAATTCAATGTAATAACGAACGTCTATATTATATGAGGACTATGGACTTGACAATACTTGGGGTATGAGCATCTATGCATAAAGTGACATACTAGTCTCGATATATATTGAGAAGCGCCTATGTGAATTTATGAAGAAGGACAATAATTCATGATATAATTAGAAATTTTTATTATTCCACCCCTCCTCTTATTGTAACTTCGCAGGTTCCTATAAAGAAGTCCCATAAATACATATATCCCAAAAATGGTCGACCGCGACGCGCGCGCGTACCATAGTTTATAAATGTACTGGGATAAATAGACCTAGTTCAACATCCTTGAAGAAGACACAGCATCGGAAGCGCTCAGCTAATCATCAAACATGAAAAAGTGTGAGAAATTTGGGTTTTCAACATTTTCCCCCCAATAAAACCCCCCTAATCGCTCTATTATCAGGAAGAGAATGATATGCAGCACCAAGGAACCTTCTTCAACTGAAGATCTATATGATCTACGACAAATGTTATGTGTGAAATCTCAAGAAAAGAACCACGTGGGGAAGACGTATTTAAAGGACAGACCGCATAGCACAAAAGAAATTAGATACTGTGAGCATTTAACATAGCAGAAATCACCCTATTTAACACAATGCCAACTCAACGGAGAGATTCCAATAGACTATACCCGACGATTAGAGCCCGTGCGTAATCAAAAACCGATAACGTCTGTGATAGCCTGCTCATGTAAATGATTACGAGCCCTCTAATATCTCGCGACATATGTGATATTATAGATAATAATAAATGTTTTATTCGGTGATTGTTCGGAATTTATCTACTTGAAAAAGCATCTCCCCCCTTCTGTACTAATAGTTTGCAGACTGTTAATAGCTAGGATAAATACAGTAGGAGCTTGCAAAAAATACAAGAGGGATGGAGGCTCTTGCGTAGCAGCATGCAAACCGTTGTGTACACATAATATATTGTATGCCAACATCTTAGTATATCCAAGATATGCCAAATGATCAGTTTCTTGATACAAAGATGTACGCAGAGGTGATTTAGCGGCTTTTATATGTTGAACATAATATAGTGTACTCCTAAAAACCGGATGGAAGTACCAGAACCGGAAGTTGGACAAAAGGAGAAGATTCATACGCAGCACCACAGATAGATCTATTGAAACATTATCCAATTTTGATCTCTTCTAGTGAGCCTAGAGTTTTCATATAAAAGTTCGATCGCTCCACTGATGGATTATAAATGTATCCACATGGCAAAAAGACACAAGGAGAGATAATAATAAATAATCAATCTATCTTATATTGATAACACCATATGCATTTGCGACGCGAAGTCGAAAGAAACAGCACACGCGTGTAAATTACCAAGGAAACTATGTCTATACTACGGATATTAGAGCACAGTCCGCCTCACCCCGTCCACTTTGTGGCGAAGGAGGGGGGTCTATAGGAATTCTTTATGATCTTATGATTTTTTGAGCTGACATATTACATACCCAGCCTTCTGATTCGACCATAGGGAAGAACGTGAAGGGAAACAACAGATCATAAAAATCGATGCAAACTGATTAGAGAAATAAAAGATTAAGATAGGAGTTATACTGCGGAGGTAAAAGTCTTGCATCCAATGGATTTGAAGTCGCCCGGCGTAGCGATGTTGTCTTCCTGACAAGTACGTACGGTCCATGTGCCAGTAAGTTCTGGAACTCAAATAAGCTGAATCAGTTTGTCGAGTCAACTTGCAAGATCTAGTCGGGAATAGACTTATAGAACCACCCAGAAGGAGCGCACCGACCGTTGTGATTGACTAGTGGCTTGGTGTAGTTGCGCATGGTAGAAGATATGGAGTACCCGACAGCGTAGACCGTCCAGATTTTTCTCGGATATATAATGGATACTGTGATCCCTGTATATAGTGCGACCTGAACCCTACTTTTCGAGTAGATTCAGAGGCTCACAGATGGGCTATCCAATGCGTGCTCTCTCTCCCCGACCGATTTCATTCAGTACAGAGTAGTAGATATTCTATGGACATTAGAATATGTCTAACTGCAATAAGTGCCTTAGGACATGAAGAAAAATGTGCGACCACGGATCCACATACCTTTATACATAAATAGTACATGGAAATTGGACTGATTCTAAAATACTCGAAAAAAAGCGAGAAATATGAGAGATGTGCCCCTTTTGAAATGACAAGACGTTGTGCGGGTAAAATTTGCTTTTCTTAATAAAACTTTCCCATCCAGAAATCACCCTACATCCCTACTATGGGATCGCCTCAACCAAGCACCAGAACTTAAATTCATTGACTCAGGCTTATTGTAGATATTTAAAACATTAACTGTGAAATTTCCATTTTGGTTATAATATTGTGAAATAACACTATCTGTATGAGAAAACTGCGTGTTATGTCTTTTTTAACATAGGAAACCCCCATTCAAAAAATTTCCAAATTAATGTAAAATACGATAAGTTAAATAATAGAATATGATCTTGAGCAAAACCGTGGGAGGCCACCATGCAATTAAAAAGTGTTATGCCATCATTCTATAATTCTGTCATCTCTCTTGATCACCAGAGAGAGAAAGAAATCCAAATAACCAATTTAGATTTTTTAATACCACCCCCCCTTATTTGCTACTACTTTCGCGGGGTCACTTATGCAAAAACAGTACCGTCATTGGTACAGAAATATCAAAAACAATGTTGAATACCACGTGTAGCCCAATCGCTCTTTATAGAGAAATTGTAACTGAATAGGACTATATATAGTCTCTAAGAATCTGAGAAAACATAATCGAGCGAGGATAGCCGTCCATTATTTCCAAATGAAAAAGTTGTGAGCGCGGCGGGAAATTGGATTTTTCACATTTTTCTCCCCCCAAAACCACCCCAATCCCTTCTATGCGATCACCACGCTAATAACCTTTTCTACTTCGGAAGAAGTCTATGCATCATGCACATGTTATGTGTGAATTCTTAGAAGTACGCTCATTACTGAATGCCAAAGCTTTGGCGAAGATACACGTGCGGAAATATCTTATCTTTATTAGCGAACCGAGCGCAGCCCACAAATGATGTAAAAACTGAGTGATCATGATCTGTTAAACACAACAGCTCGATAAAGCCTTCCCCAATTTCATAGATAATCAACGATTTCCATAGAACCGGAAGTAGAGGCCGGATATCAAAACCAAACGATATGCACGCATGTAATATGTCTAACGAGAATATCTTACAGGATGTGAAATTAAAAAATTATAAATTTTATCGTGTTTACATTTTTTGCGGATTTTTATTATGCGAATAAGCCGTTATACCCCACTTCTGTCTAAATGTTTGCAGGCTTATATAGACTAGATAAAACTCTAGTAAGGAAGCTGGAAATTTACGTTCGATAATAACGCGAACCATGTGTAACACTATAATTGTATGCAAGTCTGTATCCAATAGGGTTTCAGAAGTTGAGACTCGAACCGAGAATGTAGCGACGGAAGATTGGTATTAGGGCTATTTAATAGCTATGAAAGCCACTAAAGTGTTATTTGCTGAACACAACCCTGCGAACAGCAAACTATTTCCCTCGGCCCGCCCCGCCCAGCAGTTTAGCACAGAAAACCGGAGTATTGCCGCTGTCTCGGGGCGACAATAACTTGTATTGCTTCCTCATAGCCTAGTAATAGCGCTATATAATATCATCAGTCTACTAGCTTTCTTACCTGAAGTTTAACAAGACAAGAGGATCTTCATCGGCTATTTGTGAGCCAGAATGGAGAGATTCTCTAATACGCGCAAGTGTAAGAATTGTATTCTATTGGCGAAATCATATCCCCAAATATTTTGGTTATCTAAGCCTAGATTTTATACTAATTACGCACCATGAGATATTATATGTACCGAGACAAAAAAGCGAAGAAAAGAATAATCAAGCTAGAAAAAAGCGACAATAACCAATAGTCTTTCCGAGCGAGTCGAAAACGCCTAATACAGGGCAACTATTTCTAAACGATTAGCGCCGCTCCCCCTCCATTTGGCGTGCATTGATCCAGAGATACGAGGAGTAAGGATGAGTCTAGAAATATTATTGATCTTTATAATGTTATTATGTTGAACAAGTGGAATCGTTATTCTCTCTATGATCCAAGAAGAGAAGAATATAATTCACAATAAAAAATCATCCAAAATGGCTCGAAAAAGTAGATAATAGTTTTAGGGCGAACCCGCTAAATCCACCACTGCCGATCATTCAGAGTACTTAGCGACGGATTGATTGCCCCCACCCCCCGCTCCTACACCCATGATTCTCAATACGGCCAGCATTTTCAGTCACATTATCAAAGTTCAAGGACAGACATTGCGTAAGATTGCGGCTTACAAAATGCAAACCCCGTCTTTCCACACGTTCGGTTGTATGTAGCATTTTCCACAGAACTTTCCCCGGATTTTGTGATTGACGAAGAATATATTGTTTACGAAGGAGTTGTCTGCGACTGATGAGATANCCCATAACAAGCAGAGAGTGTTGATAATACCGGTATTAATTTCCTTATTTTGTAATAGTTCATTAAAAGACTTTTTCTCGCTTGGCTATATTACTTACACGAAGAAGTAATGGTAGCTATCCTCTTTTAAAACACAACTTTTCAACTCTTTACACGACAATTCCTCACGAAAAATTAAAGACTAGACTTTTTGACAATATAGGCAGTTGCTTCTTCAACAAATTGGAAAAAGGGAATATTCACATCTCGTGATCAGTCATTCAAAAGTTTACTTTGACAAACTCCATTTTGTGCATGAGTACTCTGAATTTATACTTCAGTTGTTCAATGACAATATCTCTGTAGTTTTTGGTAATCAGGTCTTCCAACAGAACTTGTAAAATCCAATGGGCACGAATTGTTCTCCTTTGACAGATGACCTATTTTGGCACAATTTATTTAAAAGCTTCTGAATGAGGAGACAAAAAATCTATAGCGGTGGTCTTTAATTCGACCTTTCGATATATTGACGAT
>CAJDSM010104270.1:401-13229 GCA_903981925.1 Ostrea lurida
TGTTTGGGAATTAATTCGCACATTCCAGCACGCAGAGTTTGGTCCGCACATTTACTCATCGCAGAAAAAACATGAGAGCTTTAGCGCTTTGGCAGTGACAGTTTTTGAAGATCGACGTACACTGAGATCGAGCATGGATGTCGTGTTAACGACAGATGACGGGTATAAATCTGTACAAGCAGTATTCAGTTTTGTGGGGAGTAGGCAGGCATTCATGCTGGAAGTGGCTGTCAAATTCTGTGCAGTATTCAACATATTCACCAGAGGATGTGTTCGGAAGTAATGACATGATAACAACTTACCTTCTGTTGAAAACTTGTGTGCTAATGGAAGGCAAAGAAGACATCTTTCATTTCAGGCGGTCCACCAGAATGACTTGGGTTATAAAGCGAAATTTCCTGAGGAAAATTGCAATGTTATATTGATCCGAGGGTTTATTGGACCGTATTACTGTGCGAGGCTAAGATACTGCTGCAAGAGTGTGCCGCAGGTTTGGACTGGATGAAACTTTACAGAAGAACTCGAAGCAAAGCGAAAGCATGTTCAACGAGTTGACAGACTATTCCTCTTTGAGGTACCGAGAGTTTCGAATGTACCAAGGGCCGTAGAGTCAACTTACCTTCTCATACTTTTGTGGGATCAATCCCAGAAGCCTATGGAGCAGTCGTTTATCAAAAGATGTGTCTACAGCGATGGAAACGTGTCGGTCAGATTCCGTCACAGACGAAATCTAAAGTGTCGCCACTTACAGCAGTCAGCATTCCAGATTGGAGTTGATGGGTGGATGTTGGGCCTTAGATGATCTGTCTGTATAGTTAGTGCATTAGATCTTAACATTAATCAGTGTAGACTTTGGACTGAGTAGTATGAACGTTTAATTATGTTGGATCAAGGTTCGGAGCAGAAGCTTAAAACTCATTTGTACGCGAATCGCATTGGTGAAATACAAGTCTCGTCAATCCCAAAGCAGTGTAGATTATGTTCCAACAGAAGCAAACCCTGCTGACCGTCTCAGGGGTAGTACCTATTTCACACTACAGAATGACAGTGTTTGAGTGAGTGGACCACTCTTTCTTCATGGATGAAACAGTGGCCAAAACAGCAAGGCGTTAAACAAAACATTGACGAGAGAAAGAAGAAATCCTGTCAACAACTCATTATCTTTCACATTCGTACTTGGCGAAAACCATGTGACAGTAAAAACATTGAGTGTTGTGGGATCTCGGAATTATTCGAGTTGGACAAGACTTATTAGAGTTCAATGCATGGATGAACCGTTTTATCAAAACTGTAGATCGCAGATTAGGACAGACTTACAGGGGAATTGAAAAGATACGGAATAGAAGAGGCAGAAACTCAGATCTAAGAAGCTCAGAGAAACTCATTTACGTGGATCAAAACTATTGAACAAAACAACCTCTTCCACAGAACGCAAGTTGTTAATCTAAACTGTGATTGACGAAATGGACTTTTTGCGGTGTGATGGTCGATTGAAATATGCAGAGTTCTTACCTTATGATGTGAAATATCCTGTGATTCTTCCTCGAAACAACCGTGTAACAACACTTATTTGTAAGCTATCACGACAGAAGGAAACATATTACGACAATCATACCTTATCTATGATTTCGTCCGTTTTTGGATAATATCCGCAAGGGAAGAAATTCGAAAATGGAGAGACAGTGTAATGAATGCTGCCGCCGTAAAGCAAACACGAGAACAGCTGATGGGTATCCGTTACCATCGATTCGTACCAAATACATTAATGCATTTCTCCAGAAAGCAGTAGATTATGGTGGACCATTCATCACAGTAGACAAGGACGTGGTAAACGAAGAGAGAAGAGGATATTGTGTCTGTTTTACTGTGTTGTCAAGGGTCATTCACGAGAGGTAGCTTTTGGACTAGACACAGATTCATTCCTCAACGCGTTTTCAGGATGGTAGTCGAAGGGGCTTACCAAAGAAGTCTTTTCAGACAATGGCACGAATTTCGTAGGTAGGAAACAATGAACTTAAGGACCTCGTAGCAGCATTGGATCAGGACAAGATTCAGCAATCAACAGCAAACACAAGGAATCAAGTGGCATTTTAATCCACCACTTGCACCACACTTTGGAGGCTATTCATCGAAATTAGATAAAAGCCGCCAAGAGAGCATATATGCAGTAATTGAATCAGCGGATATACAGATGAAGAGCTATCACAGCGTTTACTGGAGCTGAAGCTTATCAACTCCAATACGCCTTGACGTATCAATCCGCAAATCCATGATGAATGTTCCGTTGACACCGAATCTTTTTCTACATGGACAAAATTGGAGGTCAGTTTTCACAAAAACTGTGGATATTACTACGAGTTCAACCAAAGAAGCGTTGAGAAGAGTCCAGGAAGTTGTTCGTACATTTCTGGAACGATGGTGCGGGAATGGTTCCAGTCAACTTGTGCGTAAAAATGCGACGAGCGCGGCATACATCATATGAGGGTGATGTGTGCTCGTTGTGGACCCTCATCTTCCTAGGGGACATTGGCGCTTGGACGCGTGTTGGAAATGTCATTCAGGAAAAGATGACATGTGCGCGGTTGCGAGGGTTAAAGTCGGACAGAATTCATTAACCCGCCTATTACAAAACTGTGTCCGTTGAGTTCACGTGATTAAATGGACTGTTACCTGGTGATAATGACTGTTATTGAACTTTTAATGCATTTATGTTTGCGTTAGTGTAAAAGAACTGATACTATGAACTTTAATGTTGATATGTTTATTTTGTGTTGAACAAATCAGATATTGTGTTGATTGTGATTAGCGTCAAGGAGGGGAAATTGTATCGGAGAATATGTGACAAAGTTTGGTTTTAAGAGATCGGGCTCGGGATTCATCAAAAATTGTTTGTTGATAAAAAGTTTGGATCGTTGCCGTGCTACAAGGCACATATTCAGATTGTGTTCTCTCGTAATATAGGCTTGAAACTTAGTGAATTCGTTCTACTTAATCGGGAAATTCAGCTACGCCACTCCCAGAAGACTGGCTATATATATAATGAGACTTCTCTGGAGGGAAGTCACTATATAGCTAGACTTCGGGGGAATTCAACCTGGGGGGGGGGGGTGTCGCTATGTTTACTCTTCCATTGAAGTTTCAGCTCAAATATGCCTGACCGCTCGCAGTGACTCAGTGGTAGAGCTCTCATCTGGTAATCGGGAGGTAGTTCGAACCATGGCCGCGTCAAACCTAAGACGTGAAAATAGGTAGTGATTGCTTCTTCGCCAAGAGCTCAGCATTTAGAAATGAGAATCACTGGTCTTTAGGGCATGACCTTAAAAACAGAGGTCGCAGCAGGCGTAGCACGCGAAAGAATCCTCACTGCTAAAAGCCATAAGTGCTAAGCATAGGTCTAAATTTGCAGCCCTTCATCGGCAATGGTGTCGTCCCGATATGAGTAAAATATTCTCAACGGAACCAAAAAAACAAGAGGCCCATGGGCCACATCGCTCACCTGAGCACTGTTTCACTAAGAAGAGCAGTAGTAGCAACTGTAATCCCGCATTGTGGCCCCATCCAAACCTAAGAGGGGGGATGGCATTATCTAGTGGGATCTGCTAAAAACCTTTTACTTTAGAAATCCAAGCCAATGTATCTTTGTTCTAAGGGTTTTTTAACTTTTTTTGTTTAAGAGCCGACACACGCTAACCATCTGAGCCATCACGAACCGATATTGATCTTAGTTGCCCAGACGATGTTTACGCCCTCTCTGAAAAAAAAAATATTGGGACAGATCAGAGAGCTACAAGATCCACCCCTTTGATAAAAAAAACCACTAGTACGATTTATGGGCGCACAAGAAAGTTGCGCTCATGGATTGGAGGCCTTCTATCTTGTATTCCTGCATCGACGAGCCATAAATCTAACTATCGTAAAAATTCCTTTACATATCTGTCCGATACTACATCTCGACCCACCATCCTACATGTATTCCCTCTCAGTCCCACATACCGTCGCATACCAACCCCCTCATTAACTTCAGCGTTTTGCTTTAAAAAGGTCCCTTCTACAATCTAATAATCTTTACAGCTTAAGTCATTTCGGTGCTGTTGATCGTAGCCATGTTAGGTACCCGGTCAATTCGATCCCGGCTGTATTTCATGACTTGTGTAAACAATAGCACCCACAAACATTTTAGTGAAATTATTATGGATAAAATCACCCCAGTCTCTCTCTCAGCCAATAATTATTCTAAAGGTTGACAATTCGAAAACTGAAACATAGGTGAGGGACCATTCTGTCATTAGTTTGTTCACACCTTTGCCACGTTCTATCGTTAAAGGGGACCGAGACTAGGCTTTTTTTAAAATAGCCATGCTTCAATGCCTCAAACGGTTTATTTTCAACCTGCAGAAAACTTACCCAACAAATTATTTAATTCCATTTCATGTTCGTAATAAATAAGATGAAATACACAATTGTATCGATTATTTTGCATACTAGATCACCAAACGGAAGTACGATGCTGGATACCTAATCATGGCTACGTCCAGCAATGCGAAATGATGCATCGCCTTTTAAGCTGTGAGTTTTGAGGTAGTATTGGACTTTAATGAATATTTAGCGGTATGTTTGGACAAATACCATGTAGGAAATATGTAAGAATTTCTTAGATATTAGATTATGGCCGTCGAATGGGCGAGAGGAGCGCACATACAGCGATAGGACATCAATGGCCCACATCTAATCTAATGCGCAGAACTTTCTTGTGCGCCATAAATCGAAGGTTTGTATAAAGGGTAGATCTGTAGCTCCTCTGATCCGACCCCCCCCCCCCCAAATTCAGAGAGCTACAGTTGTTCAGCTAATACTCTCCTCACGCTCTGACTATATTCTGAAATAGGTGTGGCCGACGGTTAAACTCTTTTAGACCGACGAACCTGCATTCCACTCTTTTGTATCGCTTGTGCCGCAACAGATCGGAATCTCTCAAGGTGCCTTGGTTTCCTGCACCGGTATATATATCGCGAACCAGTATTTTTCCCCTTGTATCATTAACAACTTTTCGGTCACCCTCTCTTAAGCTTGGGTGTGGGACCCGCGGGTGGGCGGCAGACTCGCTATTTTTGGGGTGCACCTGAATGTCCTGTTTTAAAGATCAGTGTATGGGAAATCATTAATTATATTGTGTACATGAGATACATGTATATTAACAATCAGACATTGGATGTTCCTAAAATACCAAATATTACAATAGACTAGGGATGTTCTAAAATACTTACCCTGACGAAAGTTGTGTACAGAAGTTTCGATCCAATCCGCCACTTGCATTGTTCATAATGCTTCTCTAAAATACTACAAATAAGCTTTTATCGACGTGATGCAAACTACCGACGTTGTATATCTAGACTGTTCATAAACTATTTATTACGAGATATAGACATTCGAATTGTTCTAAAATACAAATTGTTTCTTGCATCGTAGGCCGTGCCGTTTAACCTGGTCCCACCTAAAATACAATATACAATAGACATTGGGATCTGTGTCCTCTGTAAACATAGAAATATTCTGACCTATAGCAAATCCCCCTTGGGTCACTGTGGTGCTAATCACGGAGGAGCGAGAGTGTGTACAAAATAGACATAGGATTGTCTAAAATACAAATATTCAATAAGACCTTGGAATGTCCTAAAAATACAAATATTACATAGACATAGGATTTGCTTCTAAATACAAATATTACAATTAACATTGGAATGTTTAAGGATAATATACACTCTCTCACAATAGGACATGGAATGTCCCAAAAATACAAATATGGACAATTAGACATTGAATTGTTTTAGAGAATACTCGCATAAGCGAGAGATTTCTTTTTACATATCCCCATATTATGTGCCGAACTACAAATTTGAGAGTTTTCACTGGAATACTGAGCGACAATATTGGTGCTTACCAAAAGACATAGGATTGTTCGGTAAAATACAAAATATTACAATAGGAACCATTGTCAGACAATTCCATTAATACTATGCTCCAGCTCATAGAATATTACAATAGACATAGGTATGTTCTAAAAACAAATATTACAATTTTAGACATGGAATGTTTTTAAAATACAAATATTACAATATACATTTGGAATGTCCAAAATACAATATGACAATAGACCAATTGGGGATTCGTGCCTATTCATTCATGAATTCACTACTCTTAGCAATTATTACAACTAGACATCCATCGATTTGTTGTGTGCGACTAAATATATACTTTACTGCACTGTCTCCGCACTTCACGTACCCCATATATTACTAACTGCTCTTGAGCTCTAGTCCCTACGGTTATACATCAGTTTATCTGCACAATATACGCTACTGTTTGGAGCCATAGATATAACAAAGTACAAATATTACAAAAGACATAGGATTGTTCAAAATACATGCATCTCTCTGCGAATAATCCAAACGTAACTCCGACGACTCTACCTCTCGCGCACGTTCACTGTCTCGTACCAATAGAGACGTGACTGTTACAATACCGGCTCGCAAGGTGTTTCAGAGAATTGTTTTCTCCATCAATTCGGACAAATATTAGAATAGACATTGGAATGTTTTTAATACAATATTACATAGACATTGGAATGTCCTTAAAATACAATATGACAATAGACATTGGAATGTTTTAAAATACATCATATTACAATAGACATTGGAATTTCCAAAAATTACAAATATTACAAAAGACATTTAGGATTGTTCAAAATACAATTCTACCGATAATCCTCGTTTACAATAAGACCTTGGAATGTCCTAAAATACAAATATTACATAGACATAGGATTTTCTAAAATACAAATTTACAATAGACATTGGGAATGTTTTAAAATACACAGTATTACAATAGACATTGGAATTGTTCCAGAAATACAATATGACAATAGACATTGGAATGTTTTAAAATTACATAATACAATAGGGCATTGGAATGTCCTAAACATACAAATATTACAATAGGACATAGGATTGTTCTTAACATACGAAATATTACAATAGACACTTGGAATGTTTAAAATACAAATATTACAATAGACATTGGAATGTCCAAAAATACAAATCATGACAATTAATTGGAATGTTTAAAATACAAATGTTCATAAATCAGATCATTCGCTCCCTAACCCACACTCTCCTATAGACATCAGTCGCTCAGTGACCCTATGGTCTACTCCGTTAATTACTGTACATGTATAATAGACATTGGATGTCCTCCAGTACCAAAGTCTTCTCATTCATCGCATTCTCTCGCTAACCCTCGAATGATCCTCAACATGTTCTCTTACTACTCTCTTGAGACACGGTCCTAAAAGTGGGACCTCGCGCATTATGTTCGCAAATGGTTTACCGTACACATAATCGACAAACTATTGCTTCATAATCTCTGACTTACATCTCTGCCAGTAGAGTTCTTGTATTCTAAGAAAGATGTGATAAACTCGTATCACTTAGCAGGTTAAATCGAAAAGTATGCTCACGAAGATCAGCAGCCAGACACAAGAATATCTTGTCTATCAACAAATACACAATAAGGGCGCGAGCACTGCTCGACGTGCATGACTCTCTAACCACGATGATACGGAGAGCGAATGCTAGAGAATCAGGTCAGAATACAAGATGACGTTAAGTTGCATCTCAACAGTGTGTGTTTAATGAGTGTTCTATGCAGCTGCCTAACATCATTTACAATTAGAAATCCCTAGGTTATGTACTGGTCTAAACGCTCGCATCGGCTTCCACTCTTTATGTTTGCTCGAAGAGTGTTAAGAAACTCTTGACATCAATAGTACGTAGATGCTCTTAGATTGGTTTGATAGTCGTATCTAGACCTTTTAGAGTAATAGCCCAGATTAGACAACAACAGCACTCTGAATAATCTGGTGCAAGTTTACACCGTTATTCAAACTGTGTGTGGAGGTTACCCTCATTACTCGGTGTGAGCTTGAGAATTGACTCTGTGAGTGTGTGATTATAGTGCCTCGCTAATTGATAGGATATAACTCACGAGTTATCAGCCCTGCGTATTAACTGACGTATACACGTGTGTGTGTGACTGAATGATAACATGTGTGGTCGAAAATATATATATATAGTGTGTGAATGGTGTGTGAGTGAGCCAGGCTCGTTCTGTGATCTGCGATGTCAAGACGTGATATGCAACAAATATATAATTTACACGGATGTACTATGGTTATCATTTATAAAGAAAAATAACTAACAGGATTATTTGTTTATTCTCCAAAAAATATTTCCCAACAGACCATGAATTTAGAAGAGGACAGTTGCTTAATCGCGTGATTCGTTAGACTAGAGATATTAGGCCAATGGCTAGGTGCTATGGCTCAACATTTCCACTCTGTCAGGTTCCGTGGTTCTGCGCGATAAATTGTGACAATAGACGCAAATTCCCACGCAGTCAGTGAGATGAAATGTATGTTTTGGATAGTAACTTTAGTACTCGATAAGGACTGTGTCCCTCAAGAATAAACCTCTCAGTGGATATATTGCAAGTTGATATTTTAGATATATTCGAACATTATATATTTAGGTAGAATAAGAGTAAGTTACATTTATCTTTGAAACATGGGATAACGCTGAATATAATCTCTTTTAGATCGTGCTCAAATTCGAATTACCCTCCTAATAAGGAATAGCCACTTCCGCTTATATTGGAATAGCACGTACTCCTGATGAGAAGAAAATTGTAGCAATCTGTAGCCGTGAATACCAAACCTCGAGCCGTAGCAAACAGGGACCATAGTAAATCAGATAGAGACTATTGTCCGTAATATATTAACTATCAGATGAATCTCTAAATCTGCATGTTTCGAATAACGGTTGCGTTTTACTATGGATCGTCGAGGTGCGCACATGCAGACAGTATCTTGCAAATAAAATTTTCCGCTACAATCTATTGTGAATTGCATATTCTCTCAGAGTGTAAGATGAATTCTTTAACGTTTCAAGAACAACCCATTTGCCATATTATGTCAGCACTCTGCTGGCTAGAGTGATATAATTTAGATACAGCAGTCCTGTTCACTCGCTATGCTCTCCGCTATCCGTACCGGCACCTCCTCGAAATACTTGGGATATTCCATGCGTGTCTAATCTCTCGATGTAGCACACAATATCACACAGTTGATTAGGAGCTCGCTTCACGCCTACTAATAGCATAGTCTCATACTACTATCGTTTGTCTCTAAATGTGATGTGAATAGAATATACTTATATTAGTGTGCACACATGAAATAATATCTACACATATATCTTTCTTTTGGCCTTAATACAGATAATCGACTCTCTCAACGACTAATTATCTCGGATTTTAATGATACAAGTACGAGTGTGTATGTGATCTTTCTCGATTGCTTTGGTACTTTTATGTTTCGTAGTATAAGCTGACTGACCGCGATCATCTGCAACTCTACTCGTCGACTAACCTCCCGTACCTATTAGTGGACTGCGTGTTCTCTAACATTCTTAACACGGCTTTGGCGGAGAATAAGATTTTCACAAAGTCGTACAACGTATCCGAAGTATAATCCTATCAGCGCCCAAACTTTATCCACGTTATATAATATATATGTAATCAGAAGATAATATTAGTCTACAGACCAACAACATATAGATAGATATATTAAATTAACATGTAAGATATATGCGCAGATGCTCTGTATTCGCCATGTGAGGGTCGATGATGTTAGTCGAGAGAGTAACTCTTCCTCGTCGCTCTGGCCGGCACAAATTAACATTACTCGATAATAAAAGAGCGATTGGCTTTGTCAACATGATCAAGTCTCATTGTTATTTTCCTACAAGTAAAATTAGACACTTCTAAGATCCTAGCTCATATCAATTTTTATAATATACTTCCTATTACGATGGGTTATATATATAATGGTGTGTTAGCTAGAATCCTCGTGGAAGAACGCTCTCTCATACATACGCGTGAGTGTCTCTCACTATCGCGTCTCTCCAAACACCTGTGGCCGCAGGGACGTCTCAATCTACACTAATATAGATTGTTAGCTTCACACAATGCGTGGAAGATAGAATTTTTCTTATCTCTTAGTGTGTGGGAAAAATTATATATTTACTTGATTTTAGAGTTAGAGCCGACTGTTATACAGACGTTCCGTGAAATAATACGCCAACTCAATTTCAGAAACTAACCCACCTGGGGGTCACCAAACTATTTACACAGTGGATCGGTAAGTACTCATAGGATCATTGATATTACTCAAGTTAAGTGGAAGCCGTTTGCGCATAGAATAGATATTGAACTCTTAGCCATCATATTTTCTTAATATCTGTAAAGACCGTGTGATTCTGACCATATTAACTGACTCGCTCGTCCTCTAGTCCTCTTATAATGTGTCTTCCATTCGAGTTTCCATGTTTCACTATTATCAGAAATACATTCATTTCATATTAACATACAAAGAATTTTAAGATGAAACCAAGCAAAGTGTATATCAATCTCTCTCATTCTACGCGTCTTCGTGCCCTCCTGACTATGTGTTAGTGTGAAGAAGTGTGACTAAGTCTATATCAATTAATACAAAATAAAATGGGAAAAAATTGGTAAAGCTGGATTGAGAGACTAAAACTCTGTAAAAATAAATCATCTGAATTAATAGACATATCCTCATTTGGAGGGAATCAATCCAGGCTTTGATACAATCATGGATTGTAAAGGCAGAACAAAAGTATACAATCTTGGAAAATTAGAAATAATTCAGTTTGTAAATAGTCATAAGGAATGTGAGCGATCTAATGGTATTCATTTTGTATGAGAAATATTACATGGGGTCCAGATATATTAATTGATATTAGACAAATTAATCATTATGTATTAATTGTAGGTTATTATTACAGAATGTGTTAGTGAAGAGCTTCATGTAACAAGAAATATGTTTAGTTATCGATGATGCATTGACAATCATTGCAAGCGTATTCTTTGCGTGATTGTTATTAAATGTGTTGAATTGACAGCACCAAGACAAATTTATAGCAGTTGATTTTTATGCTCGAATAAGGCGATATTTTCCCACCAAAGTGGGTCAAGTTTAAGTAAAGTAGTTAGTTCATTGGATCACACTTCGGTCTCCTATTTCAGACGTACTGTAGCTCCTCAAAATTCAGGTTGGAACACCGGACCGAGGGTAAACTTGAGAAGCATGATCCGCTGACAAGGATTTTATGCTTATTTCTGTCACTGTGATCATTACACTATTTCCCTTCCATACAAAAGAAATTTGGTTTACTGCTTTTACTAAATGTTCTTGCTTCGTAATGAAGGTTTGTTCGGGTCTTTGTGTAAAATCTGTTTCACGGACCATTTCCATCCGAGATTTTCGTAGGTTTCTCAGATTAAAACATTCGATGCGGCAATCATAATTCGTAATCCTTGCGATTATCGTTGCTAGGTTTAATCACTGTTTTTCGACACTTACCCTGTGAACGCGAATATTCGTCTTTGTTTTTAAGCGGCAATGTTGCATTATGTCTGCGATGCTCCTGTATGATCGTCTTGTGTTCACTTATCCTCTGTTAAAACGGGCATCGATTAGCATTCGGCGACTTACAGTTTCAGTCATTCTATAATCCTTCGAGTTGTAATTCCTCTTCTTGAGTGTAGATCCGTCTCCTGTAGTGGTGATATGGCTTTAGACTTCGCGTTAACTATGATGCCCCTCACAGGCCCAGCAATGGTTACGTCCAAGATCAGAAAATGAACGCCTGTTGAGCGTCCATTATCCAAATACCGCCTAGGTGCTGACATGTATCATGGCCGGGAAACATGTGAATATGGACATTGCTTGTGTTGGACTTTGAGTGTTGTAAGTGTTTAATGGTTGCATTAAGATTAACTAGACTGAGAAGAACTGAAATGCTGTCGTAGCACATTTTTTTGCGAGTTGCACTGGAGCGACGAGTTCAGTATCCGTACATCTTTACGTCTACGCTTAGATAGTTATGGTTTTTAAAATAACACAGCTGCAGCAGGTGTTGTAAGGAAGCACAGCACAAATCACAGCAATAGTTATACGTTATGTGTGAAGACATACTCAGCCAGGGATGACAGAGCAACAAATTCGGAATTACAGGATATTACAAACAGTACATGCTATCTCAAGAACCAATCTTACCCCAATTCGTTGACTGAATCCATCACAATCTTTACATCTAAGTATATTTGCACATTATTTCTAAGTCTTGTTGGGACTAAAATTTCACCACCTCTCTTTATTGAGGCATGCGCAAAACGATTTAAATACGTTGAAAATATGCAAAACCAAACAAATCAAACTAAGCTCGAATTTTCAACCTGGCTGCATTGTATGTTGTTTCTTACTTTCCCGATATGCTCAAGAACTTCGTGAGGTTCAGAAGGCGATTTTGGCCTTAACCCGCTTTTTCAAAAATACGTTAGGTGTGACTTTGAGTTTTCGGTAATTATCTCTTTAAATTCAGTCAGTATCTTCGTCATAATTTCAGGACATCATTTTTTGAAGATATCTTATGTCTGTCAAAAATAGCATTCCATTGCACAGATCTCTTGAAATCTCTTTTCAAGAAACCACTGGCCAGAAAGCGAATTTATTGCAAGCCCTATATGGAGATTCTATGTTTGTTCCAAAATCATCACCCTCAGTCGATGATGGCCTCATTAGTGGATTTCAAATTTTACATATGATTATAGGAATTTCCTTTTATATTCTTCATTGACCAGACGATGTGGTACTACTTGAAAATGCTCCCTAATATGGTGTAATTTGAAGTTTGC
>CAJDSM010104273.1:733-10912 GCA_903981925.1 Ostrea lurida
GCCCTATCCAGAACATAATATTTACATATGACCTAGTGAATCAAATTTCAGGTATCAGGGACGAACATCTAGATATCGACAATTTTACTATCAAGTGCAGTCAGGACCCCCCCCCCCCCCCCCGATTTTACACTTATTACAATCAGCACAATCAACAATTTTATTTGTATTATGATGAAAAAAGCCGTGTTTTACCCTTGCTTTTATGACGTCATTAAATCTGATTTTACCTTACCATGAATTTAATATGTAGCTAACCATTAACGACATCATTAAACTTGATATTATACGGCGGGTGTGACCGGGCAGGGAAATATTATCCGCCCAGGCACCTGATCCCACCTCTGGCGTGTCCGTGGGGTCAGTTGTGTGCCCAGTGTTTGTGTATTTGGAACTTACGGGATTTGATCACTGTCGTTATCTTTACATTTACTATTTACGATTGTCATGAAATTTGACATCACCATTCCTATTTATGACGTCAATGAATTAGATATTATTCTTACTATTTATATTGTTAATTAAATATGATTTTACCCTCCTATTTATGACGTTAATTAAATTCGATATTACACTTAATATTCATGAACGTCATTAAATTTCATATTTCCCTTCCTGTCATATGACGTTATTAAATTTGTATTTACCCATCATATCTAAGACGCATTAAAGCAAGTAAAAAGACTGTAACTGACGGCAAATAATTTGTAAAAGTAAAATAACAATTAAGAGTGATATAGTTTTGATTGAGAATATTGTAATTTCGTTGAATCCGAGTTGATTTGAAGCAGTAAAACGCGTAAATCAAACAGAAATGTCGATTCATGAATTACTGGCATCCCGTACACTAATTCTGTTCGTCATCTCCGAGCCAATGACCTCGGAGGTCACCAGTTCCGGAACTATCAGGAAGAGAAACATACGTGTTACACACGGTGTCAGATTAACATTCCAATTGCAAAGAAAGTTAATCAAAAGTTTATGTTGAGTGGCACATTTTGCGTAATAATTACTTTGTTACACATATAGTACTTCTAGTCATTTCATTAAACGATGCATGAATAAAAAACACACGATATGTACTTACTCGCGTCGGATCTCTATCTGTGTATGACCTTGACGTCAGCTCGGCACATTGCGGTGAGGCTGTGGCGGGTTATTCAAAACGCTCTTTGTCAAGATATGCTCTCAAATAATATTGCAATGTTTTATTTTGTGAACATATTTCACGCCGATCTTAATAGTTATATAGTTATTCGGTAGGTGTTTAACTTGTGCACTGTGTAGGTAAAAAATGCCGTAGTTAAGTTGTTATGTCAGTTACAGCTTGTATTGCTTTAAGCTTGATATTACACTTAATTATTTATGACGTCGCTATTACACTTACTATTTATGACATCATTAAACATCTTCATATTGATTAAAGGAGATGAATTTCTAACTTCCAATTATTTCTGAATAATCAAGATTTTTCTTAATATTGCACTTACTATTTATGACGTCATTAAACTTGATATTGCACTTACCATTAATGGCGTCCAGCATAGACTGGAAAGAACGACAATGACAAACAGGAAGATGACGTTGTACACGTCTTTTTTGACACGCTGTAGATGGCCGTCAGTGTGGTTGATATCCCTGACGAACGCCGCTATCACCGACACATTAAGTAATACCGTGACGAGGAGCACTGTAAACCCCATCCCTGAGTATATAAAGGAATCTACAAGCTCCAGAGTATTGTCACTGATGAAATTCAGAAAACACCAAGAACCTGGGTAAAAATAGTAAACAGATCCTAGCCCCATCAAATGTAGACTTGAAATCAAACCTGCCGTGGTCCAAATGGCTATCAGCATCACTACAGCTCGCTTCCGGTCGCCCCGTTCTGAATTGTAATAAAAAGGAAAGTACACGGCCATAAAGCGATCTATGGACATGGCGCAGACGATCATCGCAGACGACAAAATCGTGAAAGAAGACAGAAAGGAATTGTAAGCACAAAGCTTGTTTGGAAAGTCGTAAGTGAAGTCCGTGGCGTATCGGACTAAAATAGGCGGATACATGAGGAGAATCCCGCCACCGTCCGTCAGGGCCAAACCTCCAACCAGTTTGTAAAACGTCTGCCATTTATGGGAAGTTGAAGTGCATACTAACACAACTAAAGCGATTGTGTTTCCAATCACTCCAAAAGCAAATTGCAGAGATGGTGGGACAGCCGATTCCCAAACGGAATGCGAGAAATTACTTCCGTTCATATTAATGTCTTCTGTATACTAGGTCTCTCATCCGTAAGAAACTGTTGAACTCTGTTATACGCAAGAAATTTAATGTCGTGAGGGTCTCATTATAAAGCGACATTATTCTTAGAAACATCGACCGCGATCGTGAAAGCAATAGCTGATTCTACTAGCGACTGATTAAACCAAAGCGTTTTTAGGTCCTCTGTTACTATAAAGTACATCGTCACCTTTTTATGGATTGTATCACGTAAAAAACGGGACAGTTCTATGGTAAATCATATAATGGTTTGCAAATGACGTTTCATTATTCCGTGTTAATTATCTTAATGCAAAAATACGATATCTGGGATTTTTTGTGGAATTGATAAAAATCGATTGTATGTTAATGGAAACTATCAACAACCTAAGGGATAGTCCGTCGAAACTCGGGGAAATCAAATCAGATGCTCTAAGATTTAAGGTCAAAGTGACTCATTACACTAAATTGCCCTTACTTACGAACTCAAGAGTATTTATGTTGTTGCAAATATTATAAATTGCTTTTCTTTTTCCAACTACTTTAAACAAAAATGTACTCATTTTCAACAAAAAAGCATCTACCTATCAATATCATTTGATATTTTTAAAAAGACAAATAAATTGAAAAAATGTTATAAAAAGTGTGAAACTTTTAGGACTAAGATTAATAAAACATTGCAACATTGATTATTAACACATGGATTTCAATGGCACAGCCTATCTTCAAAAAGGCTTGATTTTAGCAATCTAAGCACAAATTAGTCTATTTTCTGTCGGTTTCAAAGGTGTGCTACAGGTGTTTCGCAATAAACCCACGGTATTTCCGAAAGCATAAAAGAACGTAGGAGACAAGCAGAGCGATTGCCCCAGCCTGACAGACAGAGTGGAGAACTAAGTCGTGGAAGGCCTCCTGATGTGATCCTAGCTCGCGCGCAAAAGCAATTGGTAACAGGGAGAAGTACAAGCAAACAACAACAACAACAAAAGCACACAACACCAAGAAAAAAAAAAAAACCAAAAAAAAAAAAAACAAAAAAAAACAACAAAAAAAACAAAAAAAACCCGGTTCAAAACTTAACTTTAAGCCACGTTTCTTTTTCCAGTCTATCATTATGACTATTATATATCTTCCTCAATCGGTTTTTATCCATAATATAAGAGGCATGTGTTCAAAATTATTCTAACATGTTTTAATGTGTAAAACGGACATAATGTTTGTTATGAGTACATGGTATGTAGAGAGAGAATATTTTAAAGACTTGGAAGGATGATTAGAGATATGGCTTTGTCAAAGCGGGCAATTGGTGCAACTAGTCAAATCTACAATATTATAATCCACTCAAATAGTTAGGTTTCTGGCAACAGAAATAGACAAAGACACTCCATAGTACAAACTCCGGAGCGCTTATAAGAGTTTAGTAGTATCCTACTCCTCCTGCTCTGGAAGATTATAGTGCCGACAATAAGGTATCGGAAGGAATGGTGAAAAAATAGAGCTGACCTATTTTTGTATTCTGACGAGGCAGAATATGACATGAGAAGCAAGAAAGAAAACCCCTAGCTCGTGCCTGTGTAATCGCATTTAATATATCGACCGTTTTACATTAATGATAAAATTTTTATTTTTATTCGGTTTGATTTTTTTCTCTCGAGTGTTAGTTACGGAGATACAGACCACAACAGAGTCTTACCAATATCTCTCTGTCTCGTACTTACATTTATTTATTAAAAAGCGACACATTAACGGAATAATAAAACACTAACTCAAACTTTTCACGATCACAAGGATGCTCGCTCTATCAAGGATCAAATTTCCTTTTGGCACTCATTTCTCAACTGGCAATTGCTGGTTGCTTATTTCTTTCCTCAACGTGTATTTCCATACGACCAAATGAGCGATCGTATTCTGTAGGTACTTCTGACACTGCTCAAAGGTTTTTAAATCTCTCTCAGTCGGCACGGCTTAGAGTAGCACTAATTAACAACTGTGTATATTACGCACTTGTAGCTCCCAGAGTTGTTCTTCAGACACGTCCAGCAGAGTGTGACCAATTAAAACGCTATTTTTTCAAATGTATGCAAGCATTCAACATAAACCTTAACGATCAAGGTAAAGCTTAGCTACGCGTCAATGCCCAAAGTTCATCTGTCGACATATTGACTCCACCAAGCTACTACAAAACCGTGCGCGGCGTTTATGCTATCAGTCGATAGGTAGGAGACTTGCGATTTTGCTATTTCTATCCAATTACACCAGGTCACTGATTGCTATGATGTTGATCATATATTCAGAAGCTCGGCGCGCACTACTCGTAACTCGTCATATCTCCCGCATCTTTCACTGTATTCGAGTGCGTGAGCTCTGTGAAATTTTGCCGCTGGAATCGTGCTTCTAACACTTTTCGTGTGCCAATTTTCAGTCGTATGAATCTTCAAATCCCAGATCGCAAATATCTGACTAAGTGCAGTTCCTCCCTTTCTGCGACAAGTTCACTTTTATATAAGTCACTTCTCTTCACATATGCGCACTTTCTTTTTATTCCAGCGTGATGGTGCGTTATCACTCATTCGACATAAACACAACATGGTGATGTTAATTTTTACTCTATTCACTATACATCTCCCTTTTTCTCTGACCGTATCGTATGTTCGTACTTCCTCATAATGCCTAATCCAATATTCATTATCCTTATAGGTTTTCAAAAACTGGAGTACATATCTCTCAATTATACCAAGCATTTTTTATATCCCAAATCGTCTCCATCCCTGACTGACCTTACACCCTTCTACTTTGCGTTCATTTTTACGCCTCTACCTTCCACAAAAACTTCCTCTCTGTTCAAATTCCTCGTTCCCTACTCTAGCGAAAGCCATATATATATTTCCTACACGAGCACGCGCTCTTCTACACGCCTCTCTTACTGTGCATCAGACGTGCGCGACAACTAGCTCAGACAAGCCCAAGCGATTTTTAATTCGATGACTCGCAAGCCGTCAGTTCTCTACGTGCAGTATATAACACCTCTGAATCCGTGTTTAAAAGTAAGACACAATTTCAGGACTGAATATTCTACGGTTCGCGCGCTATCAATATTAATGATCCTGTCTCTGGCGATTTACAAATTATCACAAGAAATCCTTTGCGCATATAGATGATTTGTTCTCATAACACCTCTGTCTCCTGGTAGCTATATAAGGTATATAGATTGATACATAGAGACCGCACCGTGGTATGATATCAATATCGACGAGTTTGAGACTTATGCTTCGACTTAACGGAGCTGGCGATCTACATGGTCGGGTGATGACCGGTCAAGACAGTAGTGAATGTTTATCATCCCATATGGCATCCTGACCTACTTTCGCTAACTCGATTGTGTCGGTACATAGTCTCCGTCTGATTCGTCACCTTTTACTCGATAGTTGATTAATGTTTTCTCGGGACCACGTATAGATATTAACACACACTCTGTCTTAAACTTCCGCTCGACCCGGCCCCAAAATTTAGTATACAAAGAGAGTACTGTGACATACTTAAATTCAATGTTTGTGTATCTGAGTATACTGGGTTTCGGAAGAGGCAATCCGGATTCTTAGATCAGGCTTCCAGTGTTACTTATTATGTTTTCCGGAAAAGACGCGGGTGTATCCTGTTTTTTAGATTTAGTTGGTTGGACGTGTAAAAAAGTAATGAGAGTGCGCGACCAATCTGTGTGTTCGATTATGATGTACAAAGAAGCTGTTTTTTCTAATATATAATTAGACGTTGAGAGACACGTGATAGCAACTTTACAACACTAGATGTCCTGGGGAAAATTGTTCCTCTAATTAGACAGCCATTATACTCTCGACGACTAGATATAACACATTGAGACTTGTGTGCGTGACGATCTCCAATTGTCTCTTCTCTCTCGCTGCTGTGCCAGAGGTGTCTGACATGTTGTCATTTATACTTTATTCATTATGATTTTGGACTAACGGCTTACCCGAGTTTTACCGATTTACCTAGATTAAGACAATGGACTCATGCTGGGATCATTCGTAGCTCATTAGAAGCATAAGATTTGTAAAACAAAATCTAAAAAAGAAAAAAACCGCAAGCACCTTCTGAAGAGTTTTGCATAACAAGTAATAGTCCCCTACCGATTTACAAAAATTATTGGACCGTTAACAAATAATTTCTTAACTTCAAGGTTATGTAGGTCATATATCATACTATATGGCTATTAAGACAAGGGGAAAACTTGATGAGCCATGCATTAGGACAAGGGCCAAAATTTAGTTGAAAAAATGAATGGCATCTCGCAACCAAACTCGAGGACTTGATCTGGTAACTTGGTATTGGCAAGAGCAATGTACTCAACTATCAAATGACAATATCAGCAAGCAATTGCAGAAAAAAGTGCGGAGAAAACTGATCAATATACAAATTTTTCTAGGTTCCAAGGGCCTTAACTCAAGTTGAGAAATGAATACATTTGAAACCAAACTCGAACTTGAGGTTGTAACTTGGATATGGACAACAGCAATGTACCAAATTTATCAAAGAGGTGTAGTATCTGCTAACAGTAAAAAGAAAAAGTGCCGGAAAACTGATGATACCGGACTGACTGAATCGGACAGACAGACGGTACGAAGTATTTGCAACCTAAATGTCCTCTTCGGACTTCGTCCGGTAGGAGACTAATAATCATACATATTGCAAATATATGTTAACTGGTTTAGTGTTGAACAAGCATTCAATAAGAGATGTTCTGACCACAGCCCTAGGGCTTTACATGTAAGAAGTCCTCTGGTACTCCAGAGCCCCAACTTATTTTTGAAGGTCATAGCGAACGTGCCGTGTATCTGTATATATTTTATAGACAACTATTCTTAATATAGAAACTCATCTACGTACCTCTGAGACTATCTTTTGAGAAAAAAACAGTCACCCATGTAAAATATTCTGCGCTCTTTTGTGGTGAAACACGTGCACTTTACAGCATTGCTATGAGGTACTATGAAATCTCGCACTAATTCATGCTTGAAATTCTGAGGTAGCCTCTCTTTGGAGAATATACAAACACGTGCCAATACATCCTTGTACCGACCAGCCACCGAATCTCCTCACGGGCTGCGGGAATACACTCGGTCCATTACTACATTACTGCAAAAAACACTGTCAGTTGTTGCTCATTGATTATGTTTTCAATCATCACAATAATGGGAGTGTGCGTGAGGAGCTCCTCATTGATTATTTGCGTTATACTCTGTTCACTCTAATTAGATTATTTATTCACTGGAAGTCTTTCAATTTTGGAGAAGTAAGAATGACAATTAAAATTGTGTGAAAATGTACCATTTCGCGTATCCGCCTAATGGGCGAATCTTCCCTCTAGGCCCAAACTCTAAGATGCATCTGGTGTACCAAATTTTCAAAGCGATCCAGAATCATTTCTCTGCTTTTTAGTTGCGCTTACTAGACAAAGTAATCCATTCCACAAATGGTAATAAACTCAAAAAGCGGAATACGCCTCCAATGTGTTGTAGTAGCTTCCCTGCGGGCAGCAGCAGAGACGCCGTCATTCGCCAGCGTGGTGAACACTCTCCTCGCGTTCTTTAAGTATAACTGGGGAGTATTACAATGCTCTCTCCTCACATGTGGTAGATATCTACTCGTGGTTGCTTTTATAATATACCTGGGGAGATCATGTTGTGACGTAAGTTTTCTACTTGGGGGAACTATTCACGGGAAGTAACAACAAGGACGAGTTCGCCTGGTGTCCAGTATCATAATCGTTCTTGGAGTCGTTAAATTTGGTTTCTGTAAGCTAGCTCGAATAGCTGAATTGTCTTTTATCTTTTCGTGATTTCCAAAGCGACGAATGAGAAGGCAGGACCATTGGTCATATAACTTTGCATATATCTACAAAATAAAAAATTCTCCGCTATTGTGATAATATTCCATGGATATTGATTTTTTATCTAAGCGTATTGCCATCGAAAAACTAAATAGTGTGTACACGTTTGTTAATTTTCACATGTTTCAAATTTTTGTGATTATACCTCAATCAAGGACGAACCCAATTGTTTAATCACGAAGGATATTTTCATGCCATAGTAGTCTAGTACCTGTCGACGTACCCGATGGACTGTTGTTTTTAAATCAATCTTTACTAACAATTTCATCATTTCATAAAGTGTCTGTCTCTCACGAAGCGAAATCGGCATTTAGAGAGGGTTCGTGGGCAGAATGAAGAGTTATAGAATTGACCCTCTACATTTTATGCAAACTTAAACCTTGAAATCGAGCGGATTATATTAGACCGGGACTTTAGACGCTAAGGGTGGAGGTGATAAGGATCTTACCCGTCGATATATTTGAGGCGACATATTTTTTATGAGTTTATTGAGAATCTTAAACATTTATCTTTATGGCATGCCACAAATATTAAATTTCTGCTTTAACAAAATCAGATCTTTTAATGCATAAAAAAATTAACTAATGCTCTAAAGGGAATTATTTTAGCTATGGTTTTTCAGAGTTTGAAAAACTACAGAATTCAAAAAATATTTACTTTTGAGTGATCTAACAGGTGTCGTCATACATAGCATGAAGCAACTTCTCCAGGCCGGTAACTGCGAGGTAATGAGTGCAAGCCTAAGAACCCATTTTTAAAAGGACATGCTAGAACCTTCTAACTTTCCGGGGGCTTTGCTCTCTGGGAAACCTACCAGAAGCCAGTTGGGGATTACCTAAAAAGTGACCCTTTGCCTTTGTCTTGATGCATCCCCTCCCCTGTAATGGGAATCACTGGAACCCTTCGGCTCCTGCTTGAGCTTTATTGTTCATGTTATTACCGAGTGAGGCGTTCATTAGATAACGCGTCTGCAATTCATACATTAGTCTTGGCGAACCTAATTAGGTTTTGGAGTATTCTGATACCTTTCTCCCCAAAGACCTGACGTCAATATAGACACCATAAATTGACTTGATATTCATAAGCTTTTCTCGATCGTAAGTCTCCGCTTATCTTAATTTCTATTCTCGATATTTTGAGCTCTTTTGACCACACTTTGGGATGTTTTCTTTTCCTTTAGAATGGTTGCACTTAGACATACCCACTTGCACCTTCCCCTGAACACGTTCCTGTGACACATCTCTATTGGGGAATTGCAAAACTATCGAAATATACCATGAACGCATTGTAGGTTTTTTTGTCGAATGAATATCTGAGAGATTGTAGGTACACCTGGTTGTTAGAGACTGTCCATTTTTTCGTACTCAGATTTGACGACGGGAACCCCGGTTTTATTTTTTGTTTCGACTCACGGGCTCACGGACTTGGTGTGACCGGTCGGCAGAGGATGCTTACTCTCCATGGACCTTCGATGCTGGCCTTTAGCTTTTGTCGAGAGGTCGTCTTGTGTGCCCTCACAATCGACTTTATTCATATGTTTTTGGGGATCTGATTTACGTTTAACACTATTGAATAAACTTCGCCACAATTTATAGCTGTAATCCAAATTACACAAGGAAGAATTCAAGCAGTATTATTAGATTTTGAAGCCGGCTCGTCGAGAGACGACAACTCTCTCTCCTCTACTCCCCGCACCCCCCGCCTCTCTCCTTCATACATACTCTCGTCTCTCTCTCACTTCACTCTCTCTCGTCTCTTCTGTCTGCGTGGTCTGAACATGAATATAGGTCATCTTATCGTAATGATCATGTGGAGTGTTCTGGGTTATTGGTGTTGTGTTATTTTCATTTATTCAAAAACCCGGAAGCTAATCAGTTTGCCTCGACTTAAGCTGAGACTTGATAAGAGAATGAAATAAATTTTTCAAAATGATAAAATATTGCCCGATTCAAAGCGCATAATGCTGTCAAAACTAAATTTCTAGGAGTCCGAAGCTAGTCAAATTAACCAAGCTT
>CAJDSM010104276.1:0-11885 GCA_903981925.1 Ostrea lurida
CCATAGAAAACTCTTTTCCGTTGACTGTGGGATTTATCCAAATAGCGTCCTTAGATCCACCATACCCTATATCTTGACTTGGGGTGTTCCTCAGGTTCAGTAGTGCTAGGTATGGGTCACTGTGATCAGCAGCACTTTTCATCATCAGTCGTTTCACAATCTTAACAGCATTTTCAGCTTTTCCATTGGATTGTGCATAATTTGGTGAAGATTGGCATGGTTGAACTCCACTAATTCCTTCCAAATTCAACAAATTCTGTCCATTAAAGGGTCGGTCATTATCGAGATTAGAGTATTCTGAATAACATGAGCCAAGTGGCTTTTCAGCTTGCCCTATGATAGCACTCCGTTTTTGCTATGAGACGGTCTACTTCGGAAGAAATCCGAGTAATAATCTAATGTAATCAAGTAGTCCTTGTTCTGACATCAAATAAGTCACAAGCAATAACTTGCAAGGTCTATTCGGTCTGTGGCTTATCATTGGCTCTTTCACTTGTTCGTTTGCATACATGTTGCAGCTTCACATTTGCTTATGAACTGTCTATATCCTTAGCCATGTTGGGCCATAATAAACTCTCGCGGCTCGTCTTATACACCCTTGGATTCCAATGTGAAAGTTATGGATTCTTTCGAGCAAAGTGTTACGTATTGCTGTAGGAACTACGGTACGTTCCCCTTTGTAGATCAGTCCATTCTGCATACCTAATTCTTCTCGAAATGGGAAATAAGCTTGTATATCCTGACTGACTTCAGCTTTCGTCTCAGGCCATCCATTCTTGATAACTTCTTTTAGCAAATTTGAAGTTTGGTCTCTATCTGTCGCCTTCCTTATTCCCGCAATGTTCTGACACTGGTATATATTCTCTGTAATCTACGTCGTGTACTTCAACTGGATCTTTCTCATTTACGTCTTCTGGCTGAGCTTTCAGGTACGCTCTTGATAGTGTATCAGCAAAATACTTTTCCATACCTTTCTTGTAAATCACATGATAGTCAAACTTTTGTAGTCTCGTCAACATTCTCTGTAATCTCTTTGGTGCATTATGTAGATTCTTTCTGTGTATTATCTCGAGTGGCTTATGGTCAGACTTTACTTCAACATGTCTTCCATAAGTGTAGTTTTCGAATCTCTCTAATCCAAAAACAACTGCTAGCAGGTCCTTCTCAATCTGAGCATAGTTGCATTCGGTTTCTGTGAGAGATCTGGAGGCGTACATAATTGGGTGTCCCTCTTGGATTAGACAGGCTCCCTGTCCGGATTTTGAAGCACGAGCTCTTTGTCTTCGTCAAAGAATCTCAACACAGGCGTATTTGATAAAACAGTTTTCACATCTGTGAATGCCTTTCCATGGATGTCTTCATCCCATCTGAAATGCGTTTCAGATTTCAGCAGGCTTCGGAGTGGAGCTGTTATTTCAGACAACGGAGGTGCAAACCTCTGGACAAAGTTTGTCATCACCAACAGTCTCTACACACCTTGTTTGTCTTCGGGTGTAGGCATTTCCCGTATTGCCTTCACTTTCTGCGGATCAATACACAGGCCATCTTTAGAAATGACAAATCCTAAGTAAGTGACTGAGTCTACTTTCAGTTTCATTTTCTCCTTGTTCAACTTTATATTTCTCTCCAAGCATTTTTGAAGTAGTGCTTTTAGCTTCCTTTCATGGTCTTCCTCAGCTTCCGACCCGTGGGGATCCGGATTAGAATAGGTCCCCAGCATCCCCTTGCGTGTCGTAAGAGGCCACTGTTTGGGGCGGTCATTTAGCTGATCTCGCTGAATCAGATTACTGGTGTGGAGCAGATGTATTACTGTTACAAAGATCTACTATTCAATTTTTACCACCATCAACGGCTTCCTCATCTTTCATGATATTTGATTTTTAAAATATAAAACTGCAATGATTCTAGTCGCGGAGAAATCAGCCCAGAGCCGTCAAACTACAATGGTCAGCTTATAAACTGATCATAGCCCTATGTTGTGATTATAAAGCAAAACCATGCGCCTATGGGTCAAATTACTGTCAATTGGGCACGAGTTTGTTCTATAATAAGTCAAATCAATTTAGTAATAATAACTATTACCATGTGTCTTCATATTTGAAGATAGCTTAAGTACACTCTCCTAACTACGAGCCAGGGCAAAAAACTCGGTGTCGCACTTGCCTTCACGCATGAAAAGCGCTACCCTATCCGTTTGCTCTCGCAATGTACTACAGGCAATAAGCGAGCCTAAAAATATTTCCCATAAACACAGATACGTACTGGCAGCAGACTCATACTGTTTTGTACGTATATTGTTGCTTCAAATTGTAAATTGAGTCCATTGTCTACAGGCCCATTCAGAAATGATTCTAATAACTCCGAAATGTATAAATATTTGTTTCCCTGCCATTTCATAAAAAATTTCTTGTGCCACAATTGTTTACGATATGATATATGGTCGTGAAAAAGTGCCATTGAAGTAGCCCGAACAGTGCATCGAATCTCATAAATAACGCATATAAAGAGTACAAAACTGCAGACTAGCGCCGCAACACGCCGATACCTGGAAACACTAGTATGGATCGCGATTGCCATAGGAGGATGTAAGAATTGACCTGCTTGATTAGTCACTCGCCTACGCTAAGCCCCTTATACTGTAAGTGTAGAAAATTTACGCTGAGAGCAACGATATACACAACGGTACGCTGATTACCAAGGCTGACCTTCATTATCCCAAGCGTACCATTCTATAGTTATGCAATGGTCTGTAATTAGCTTATACTGATATCGCGCCTATTAAACCAGTGCACGTATTTTTAGCAAAAAAATGTAATTAAATTTACAAGTTTCCGCACATATCCATGTTACAACTCCTCTTATCAAGGTCACCACACGTACGGCCAATCTCTGCCCAGTTCCACAAATGATTCATATATGCTCCCGCAAGACAACGAAAGACAATTCTAAGCGAGACTTTGCGCGTTTTATAGATTTTGATCACGGGATACAGCTTCGTAATTTTTTGCCCAACCCAAAAATGCAGAATCTTGTGGCTATTTCGCAAATGCAGATCATATAACCGATATTTCATGAGTTAGACCCTATATTGTCTCACACTCATCTGTAGATTCGCAACGAAATTAAAAATGGAAACTCTATTGTGCCTGCGCTAGTACTGATGTGAAAAAGATCAAAACGCCTATGCTCCAGAGAAAGTGTCCAGTCCAGGTAACGGAAGCCATTGATTTTTACCCCTAGAAATGTTCTTTTATTGCGCTCGGAATGATCTTATAATCACATTATTGCTATCAAGTATGGACCTAACCCCTCACACATATCACGCATGCTTGTTGTGCTGGCAAAAATCCCTAGACAAAATAATAATACTACATTGTATCGGCACCTGAAACTCTGCAACGGTTGTATTCTGGTCCACTGTGTCATATGTTAAGTATTAACGCCCAGGCCAGTGAAATATTTCGCCGTATACTGCGTTAAGGAATGAAAAAAAATTAATAGGCGGAGATGTTATACCCAAATTGCCCGAGGCTGATATAATTTACAGGACAACATTTTGAACCCGATACGATGGAAATATCACCAGCCTTAAATAAAACAGAGCAGTTTACAAAAAGTCGCATTCATATCCAATACGAATACTACATGGTGAAAATAATAAGCGTCATAATACTGAACCCACTGTTCGCAGCAGATCAATTTATATACACTGGATTTATCTCAACTAATAGATTTATCTCCAGAAACCAATCCCAAGCTAGGTACACATAACATTCCTATGTCTGCCCGGTATATTACAAAAAACTACGCTAGGCTGACAAGTGCAGAATTTTTTCCAAAATATATTGGTTGAACCACTTGTCTCGATAAGAGGAATGTAGGCTATATACATTGCACAACCGAGCGACTGACCATCCTAATAAAATTAAGCGCCAAAGAGCGAGAAAAAGAATGCTAGGAGCGAGCAAATCTCCAGCGCGCACAAGTGACACACTATTCAGAAGAGGTCAGCTCCAACAGGTATCCTTTATCACCTGATATTATTATCTGCTATTAAAGGCCCATTGACATGAATGTGGCATCCAAACTACAATTTTGTGAAAAGGACAGAACAATTAGCATTATGTCATAAGCATATGTGTAAATAATACTTATAGCGTAACACAAAGAAAATTTCGGCGCAATTGTTTAGAGACTATTTTCCATCGTATGTTGTGATGCCAAGTATCGTGGAAGAATTCATCTTGTTCTCTCGAGAAAACGTATCGTTAAGACATTTTCGGAAGACATTCAAATGTCTCGTCTTAGATAGTCATGTAAGCCTACAGCACTACCATCTCACTTTTCTTCTACCTCGCAGAAAATAGACAGCAATGAAACTTCTTCCAAATACAACTTAAATGTATCTATCAAATACATTTACTTATGGAATCATCTGTTATGTGGAATTGGATAAAATATCACAACTAAATTATGAACCAAATGGTAAAGATCAAAAGCATAATTTACACAAGGAGAAAAGATTCCTTAATCAGAGCAAAAAAAAATACTGTTATAAAAACATTACTCTACCCCTAAGAAGCTCTTATACTCACCATATTCTTTTAACGTCTACCAATCTTCAAATTCCACCTAGATCCTATCTCTACCTCAAGGAATTAGAGAAAAATATTTATCCTTTAACAGCCATTGACAACCGCATCCCAATAGAGGCACGGTGTAAGACAAGATAGGTCATTTAGATAACTCATGTGAGGATGTGGTTTGAAAATGCAAATCTGCGCATGTACTTTAATAAGATTCTATTTGAATGTTTTGGTACAAATATGCTAATTAGTCCGGTTATTCAATACAAAGTGAGAGTATGCCAATCATTATTCGCGTAGAGTTAGATTAAACAAAGCAATTGAGTGATGACCACTGTCTAAATAGATCAGTACAAACAAATAGTGTGAATTGAACTATTCTGTATAATATAAATTGCAATGTATATGTATCTAATAATCACAGTAGCTATAATGCAAAATTGAAGCTGATATAATGCGTGGTTGTTTCTTACAAGACGACTAACGCCGACATTCTATAACCCACAATAATTTCATTATTGCCAACATACCCTTGTTTTATAAACTAGACAATATGAGTGTGTTCCCACGCGGCATCAGGCGCACGAATAAATGATATAATCAATGAGGATGTTCACTTCTTTTGTTTTAATCTTTCTGCAATGACTCACAACAAATATAAGATTATAATTTTTATATCTATATTATAATTGCATTAAGCTGATAGCCATTATATGCTTTACAACCTGGAAATGTGAAAATAAGTATTATGAGATGGACATCACCCACCACTCATAATATTCACTCAAAACCTAGTTATATGTATATAATAGCTCTCAAATTAATATCCGTGACAAAACTACTCAAGAAAATCACAGAGAGAGCGTCTGTATGAAATTCTAAACCAAAAAAATTCTGTCACTCTGGCAAATACAACAATCGCGTGTGAGCTTTTGGTGAGTCACATTCACCTCAAGCAATTACAAATGTGAGAACTAATTCCTACAGCAAGTGACTTTCAGAGACAAAGGACAGAAAAATCCAATGTTTTCAATACAAGATTATAATCGCATCCTTAGCTACAACCTTCTGTTCAGCCCAAAATCAAAAAAAAGAAATTCCCAAATACTGCCAAAGTCTGGACTCTCCTCTCCGTCGTGTGCCCGGATGAATGCGACGATAGAACCAACAATTTATGTTAGTAGTAATGGGTAACAAGTTCACAATTGTTTATATGTTTTATTTTTACATCTCGTTGTTGAATCTCTAATGGAATGAATGAATTGTTTTATATAGCCAATGCCTTTCATGGCAAAGTCAAATTATTTTTGAATGCGGCTGAAAATCTAGTACGATACATTAATGTTGACCTAGTCTGAATCTTACATTTATTATCACAATTAATTCAGACTGAATACTTTTTTTATTCATACGAAGCGAGTGTCGACAACTGACAAGAATGTAGTCTATGCTATCTGCGGTTAATAATCGTATTGCACCATTTGTTGGCGAATAGTGTTTAACACTTCTCTTGTCACTCTGAAATCGAACTAATGGTCTATAGGCTCGCTACATTATGCGTTCCCATTCTTATATATATTTGGATATTCATAAAGTGCTCACTCCCTTTTGTGCCAAGCATTGTGACAGAATTACTGCTATAATTTGCGATAATAGAGATAAGTTATATGACATCTTATTCTGAGCATATATATATGCAAACTGTGGAAGAGTGTAAGTGCTTTGACTGAAATGAGTCGTTTCGATAAGTTTATAGTTCTTTCACATCCATACTGTTCATCCATGCCCAATAGCATGAATAAATGCATTACAAAGTAATATAGAAAAGAGAATTAATCTCTTATGTCTGGGTGTAGGTTATTGCGAAATATGCAAAACAAAGAAGTGAACCATCCTATTGATTATTTCATTAATTGCCTGAGGCCCGTGTGAGTGATACAAACATTGATGTTAGAAAAAGGTTTGTGATGCGCGAAATATTCTTAATTGCCAGAAAAGTTATAAATATTGCGTACAGAAAGGCCGGTTAGTCTGCAGTATAAGACGAGCACAAGGCGCTTTTTTTTACTGATTAATTCTTAGCCAAGTTCTAACCCATGATTGAATCATTACCCAAAATCTATTTTCTTTAAAGTGTTTTCAACAATATCAAACTTTTATTTACTTCTCCTATCACAGTTTTATCACTTGTTTAAACTATGCCACACTCTAGGAATTATAATTTTCTAAATCCCTACTAGTGCATTCTGGTACTAACTGAGAATACGATTAAGATATCTTGCTATCCAACTAAACACTATATTCTAATAGAGTATATCCTAATATGAAAAGAGACAGCATTTTATCCCCTGTTATAGATCAAATACCTCATTGAATGCGAGACTCACCTTTTCCTACAATGACATCTTTTCCTTAACTCCCTTATCGTTTTATTGTTGCACAGTCGAAGCGAAACGAAGAGCGAATACAACATCTATCATATGGCTCCTAATTCCATGACCTCGCCAAAAGCTGATGATCCGAGATTTGGATATGAAAGCGACAAGATTACTGGTGATATAGTTAAAGAGCATTGGAGTATATCACTAATCTTTTTCAACAAACTCAATAATGACAAAAAGTTATAATTTCCAATAATATTGTTATAAAATACTCCCTCTTCTCCCTTATGTACAATTCATAGCAATTGATTCACTTCATCCTCAATTAGTTGGGGTATATGAATGAAAGTTTGATATTTTCCAATTCCACATTTCAAATGAATCCCCATAAATAAATCGGAGTAGAACCCCATTAAGTCTGTTAATTTGAAGCCAAAGTTTCATTGATGTACGTTTGGAGCCAAACCAAATATAGACGACTGTAAGTCTATTCAGTATATTATGAAATATGAAGCTAGAATTCACTCGAATAATATTCCTCCAATATTTCCCCTATACATGCAAGTCTTTCTGCTAAGAAAACGTATCATTCACGCCTCCTATTATTGAATATGCTTACTCAATTCTCAGTCCAATGTGCGAAAATTTATCTTCTAATAATCATACTTACTTACTGCGAGCTCGATCGCTCGTGGAATTATTTTATATGTTCTATAAAATCATGCCAAATGATTTTGATAAATCTTACTAGACTATACATATATTATTATACGGTGATAAAAGGATCACCCTTGTCTGAAATCCTCTGTCCTGAAATATGATTCTACGGAGATATTAGCCCCCTATGATTTATACGGATGATAATGTCCCATGCGGCCTTCAATCTAAATCATGGTAAAATGAAATCCCAATTCCCCAACTGAATGATAAACTGCCGCGCCACATTGATGATGCCCTGCCCGAAAGTCAAAGCGCAACATTGAAAAATTCTAGTTTTGTATAAAAACCATGTTGAAAGTGTGTCTCATAATAGCTAAAATTTACCCTGATAGAGATCCAAGTAGCAACAAAAAAATCCAGTTCATGACTCTTTACCGCTTCAGCATAAGGGCATCAATCATAAATCGAGCCTTTACTTTTCACCGAATAATACATTGGATATAGATAAACCCTAGAGTAGTCGCGGGACTTCAAGGAATCACTTTGGTTGTCTTATCAGTCTCGAATTCTGCATTGGCCATACATACCTCGCCATGCCAACTTGCGAGACACATATATGCTATCCTAGCGTTAGACGAAAATTATCAGTCCTCCCCAATTTCTCACACACACCTCGTCTAACTGAGAGCTGGGCTCAACCTTTGGCAATAAAGAATAACCCCAGTCATATTTCGCGTAATTTGCAAGAGTGCTATTCATATCCCATAATTAATAGATCTTACAACAAAGTAAACTACCAAGATATTTCCAGAGAGTCACCTGTAGCAAAATCAGCACAGTCAAAACCCATCAATCCCTGGCGGGATTTAATTTTGTACATAGCTACATATTATGTTCAACGCATGTGTAGATGCTTCCTTCCTCTTTCTATAGATGATTCCGCCGCTGTGCTATCTGACATCCGCCTACCTAGAACATGTATAAAGTTGTGCGCGATTTGCGCCTTTGAACACCGTGAGTGGCACTGCTTAAATCAATCATACTTCCCCAAAATATGCAACTGCGTTTTGGGATATATAAAACTTAGCCGTCACTCAAAAAGCACTTTTTTCTTCTCCCAATGATTTCAGTATGGTGTGCATCAAATATAACCCTCCCATCAGTATCCCAATCTGGGGTCGGCATGTACTTTATTTAAATTTCACGAGACGTTAGTTCTGTGGCATTCCTCTCACATAGACAGCGATCACTTGATCCTGCTGCATATAGATACCTGTTCGCCCTTCCTTGAACGTCCAGTATTGGCCCTTTGCCTTCTCAACATAGAGGGTATCTCCTTTAGTATCTTTATAGTAGCTTTCAATTAGTTCCATCTTTTAAGTTTTACTGAGACAACTCATCCCGCGATATCCTTGCCACGCTGAAAGCGTACTATTAACCGTCACAAGCATTTTCATTCTAACTTTTATCTTTCAAACTTCTTGTTTCCTCATTTCTTTTCTTCTTTTAAATACAGCATGTTCATAATGTACAGGATGGTAGACTCTTTACCCTCTCCTATTATCCATTAATAACAGTTTTCTTAAATGACACAGATCCAGCTCCGAGTCGAAAATGATAGTTGAAGCCATTACTTGTCCCTCGATCAGGTGATAAACTGTGACGCTAAGTCCAAAATATATACCAGGCCCATGCACCATAAGCTAGTATATGTTACTTCGTGACATCTAAAATAATATTATTATTCGCGATACTCTCCAATCTAGATAAATTTTCATCATATAAATAAAGATGCACATCTCGATTGAATTTCTCATCTACATAACTATCTACACTCCTTGTCTAAAACTATTAAAAACAATGGACTACTAAGACATATCATGGGATGACAGCAAATCTATAACTGGACCTCTATATATATCTTCTTTCTACCAACTCAGACCAATCAGTGTCTAATATTTCAATACAAATCTAAACGGACTTGCATTGTTACCAATTGGCTGTCCATAATCTACTTCTCCCAAGAATATCTATACCGACATACTCCTTATCGTACGCCAATGTGTAGGGATCCCATTAACTTAGGCATTTATACAGAGAAAGAGCTACCAACCTTAGAGCAGCATTAATATCTGTATTTATTGCTAGTTAGTGCGTATTCGTCCATATTCACATGTCGGCTACATGGCATTATTCATGCCATTGTGAGCCATTCGCCTCTACCAAAACACACATTGGTTCGCGATCAGCTCCAGCCTCAAAAACTGAGCAAATCCAATGCCTGTAAAGACTCTGCATCAAATCTCAGACTCGCTCTCATAAATGCTTAGACCCACCTGGCAGTTGTGAAGTCACACCGGATGTACTATTATGGATACTCACAATATTATATAGTCTGAGTAAAGTTATTGAAGTATGGCCTCGTAAAATCAACATCAAGCAATCAAGAGTCTATTTAACAAAGTTCACTCGCATGAAAATGCACAATTCAAGACACATCCGCACACCCAACCCACGCAATGGTTTGACCCTCATTGACTGTGCAAAAGCCACTGCAGTACTTCATTGGACGTTTCACCCAATTCCACTCATCTAACCAGTAATGCCCTTCAGATTTCTTGGGTGCGCAAACGCCATTAATCTCCTGACCAAACAGCCACTACGGACAAGTGCGCTCAGTGGTGCCAACATACCCCAACTCCCAGCGCCCAAGCTGATAATCCGGCTTGCCTAACAAGACACCGAAAATTAGCAGCAAACAAAACGCCAGCAGAAAAACCAAGTGGCGAGAACACTTAGAAACCTAACCAGTCTCGTTCCGAATGAGAAGCAGCAAAATAGAGCGTTCTTAGCTCCAATATAGACCCCGCACTCCTCGATCTGCAGTAGGCCGAACCGAGTGATCGCTACCACCCTGCTGAGCATTATCAGCACGAAGTGCTACCTTCAAGAAACCAGCTGAGAGTGAAGAAGTGGCCGACCACAACGCTCAATCTGAATAAAAACAAACTTATGCATGGTGTGTACTAAATGAAGTGGAAGGTATTGTTACCAGAGACATTGAGAGCGAAGTGAAATTCCGATTTCTAGAACAGCCTTATAATGTTATCCATTGACAGCTCGAGAACGTAACCTGTAAACCTTGGAGAAGTGAAAAAGGTGAAGACCAGATGGAAGTAAAATCAGATAATAAAATAAAAAAAAAAATAGACTTGTCAAAGCGATTCCACTACCATGCCACACATCTGTCTCACAACCCGCAAGTGGCATCGCACCTGTCGCAAGTAGCATAGGCCGTGCTACTGCACAGACTGCTTATACTGCGAACACACATAATGTCGCAAAAGTTGCTGCATCGAGCCAAGGTCCTGTTGCTACTGCGTCATCCAATAGCTGCGCTAAACAAATTGAGAGTTTCTCAGGTGCCAGTGACTAGATATACACGAACATAATACAGCCTTTCCAACAGATTTTCTTACAGAAAATCAGCCGCTCCACAGACATCTGCCTGCCATAGCCGGACTGTTGTGCTCTCCCCGCCCCTGAAGAACTGTTTTTTTCCTTAGGACGTGTTTTTTATGCCTGATGACAGCCATTCACCAGTACTTATACGCCCCACGATGGCTCGAAGAAACACACACTTGAGCAGTCACATGCGTCGATGCAGAAAGAGCAGTTATCTCATCCACTTCTCCACATCTTGGCCCGAAGATATAAGATAGGCTTGCAAGCGCATGCCCCTCCTTGCCATATCACCGCCCTCCAGCCAGCAATTTCCAAAGACGAAGTAGAAAATGCACTGGCCAAGCGCACTAGATGCCGTATCAAACCTATCCATTGCAGACAATCTGTCTATACAAATGCATATATGGATGTGCCGAGCACAACGACAAGGAAAGCCTGAGGAAGGACCATGATAGGAAACTTAATAGCACATACTTCAAAGATGCCTTGGCAGAGCAAATATAAGCTTTGAACAAGGAGGAAAATTGAAACTGCAAAGTAAGACTCTGTCACACTCACTATAGCGGGTGGATGATATGATTATTATTGATTGTACCGTCCCACTCTACCGCAGAATATATTTCGCTCATATGGCCCAGCCTCAAACCATTAGCCCGCTGAAGGCGCATGCCCAAATTGTAACCTCGTGCTCGGTCACTCAGAGCCTTTGGACAGGGACCGCGAGTAAACAAAATCCTTTTTCGTGCCCACACCTGCCATAGTGCACACGGACTCGTTATCCGAATAAGACCGC
>CAJDSM010104317.1:0-11038 GCA_903981925.1 Ostrea lurida
CTCTCCTCTCTGTAAGTGACTTACAGTGCGGCTCCCTGCCCCCCTCCTCTCTGTAAGTGACGTACCGTGCGGCTCCCTGCCCCCCCCTTTCTGTAAGTGACTTACCGTGCGGCTCCCTGCCACTTCCATTCTGACACCACGGCGTCATCCCCGCCCGTCACAAACTTTCTACTGTCCTGTCCGACAAAACACCCAGCATTGACAGATTTGGTGTGTGCCTGTATATAAAAAAATAAATTACCTTTGATATGGGTCAGTTATCTTATATCTGTGTGACTATTGGCATGTCTCTGCAGGTCACTTCATGACTTTACATTTAAGCAGAAAACTCACTGTGCAGAAAAAAAGCACAGATATGAAATTTTGGAACACTTTAGGTATTAAATTTTGCATTTCTTTAATGTTTAACACAGAGTTACCCTCTCGGTTTTTTTTCCTTACCTTCAGGGACTGGACGAGGTCCACATTCGTATGGTCAGTATTTACACGCCACAGTTTGATGTAACCATCCCTGTCAAATCAAAACAGGAAATGTACGTAAAATACAAATAAAAACCAGCAATGTAAAATACCATCCCTGTCAAATCAAAACAGGAAACGTAAAATATCATCTGCATTACTGTTGAATCATCATTGTTCATGGNGAAATATCATCTGTTCATTACTGTAGAATCCTCAATGTTCGTGGGGGACCATTGTTTGTGGATTTCATAGGTTACAATTACCCACAAATTAACATCCCCACGATATGTTTTATTTTCCTTTTAATCTTTATAAATATTATGCCGTTTGCATTATTTATCAATTACCCACGAACCAGTACAAATTTGGTTACGCACGAACATTGGCCCCCACGAATAAAATGATTCCACTGTAAGTCACTAGTTGCACACTTGTGGTATCTAACATAAATAATTCCCAGCTCTAAAAAGTTTAACTGACCTGCTTCCTGTCAATAAACAGCTGCCGTCCTTGGAGAAGGCCGTGAAGGTCACCTGAGCGTCATGGCAACTGGACACTGTCTCGGAGCTGAGGGTGGGCTTCCACAGTCTGACGGATTTATCCAGTGAACTCGTGCACAGGTTGCCGTGGGAATCTGAGGCCACGCTTAGGACTCGATCGTCGTGTCCAGTCAGGCTGGCCAGTTCATTCGCCTACAACAAGAGACCGGGTAAAATCATGCAACCTGACAGAAAGGGTTCATAACAGCCCCATATACATGTACATGTACTCTCTAGTGGGTTTTTTTTATGGAGCGCTAGTCCTATTCCACACTGACTAAAGGATTCTCATCAAATAAACACTTTTTTATTGATATAGTACATATTAACTTTTGAGGGATGCCGTATGGGCAATATTAATATGTTTGTGATTGTTGTTTTTGTGTTGGTGACTTCAGTACAACTAATGCCTCGGTTTCAGTAGTTCCTGCGAGAATAGTGCCTTCTCCCTTCTTGATAATTAGCTAATCACGCAAAAACCATACGCAATTTTCTACCTCTCTCGTCTCAATCTTGGGTCCAACTGAGGTCACAACTTCACAGATGGTCTTTAGTACGCTCTCTTTCCGTCGATTGTAACGCTTGATTTATGCGCGTCAGCGCTCCGATATTCCAATCTCGGAGTCCAAATTGTGTGGAGAAAACGCTAATGTTAAAGAATACCATGGTTTTTTGGCATTTGACAATAAAAAAAATTAATTGCATGCATCTGCATTCGAAGTAATGCAATAAGAATATGTACATATATATAAGTGAGTACGGGAGTCTCCTCGGAGCCTGTCTTCATCAAAGGTGTACGTCGCCAGTCGTAATCTTACATTCGCCACCGAGGGGCGTAAGTCGTGCCAACAAAATCTACTGACCAATTATGTTCATGCACAGAATGTGTATAACATTTACGAAATAAAACCGAGGCACCATTAAGTAAGCCGTAATTCTCACAAATTGTCAAGCACGGGAGGCACGAATCGGGCATATACTGAGCACCTTGGTCGAGAAAGTATGGATATGTGGCTGCTCATCGAACAAACTGAAACGGTACTCGAGAGATAACAATTTTAAGACTAGAAGAAATATTGTGGCGTAAGCCTTTGACTAAGTAGATTCTTTTAAATTTTAGAGGAAGAATACGTAAAGTTAACTACTAATTCGGGAGGCAAACTGGTGCAAGGATAACTGGCAATGTAATTCTGACTGTGCTCAAAATAATGTCAGGATTTAATACATTTACTAGCTGTAACATAAACTATAACTTTGTTATTAAAACCAGAAACTGAAATCAATTTACATTATGCTTCACCCTCTGAATTACGTCTGTATTGAGTGAGTATTAGACCACTGAACCGAAATTGAAACCCTTGATAATAAGCTTTTCTGTCCCACTCTTCTGTTTATTTCGGTACCACTCAACACTGTGTTTCTGGGTTACCCCACTTGTTCATCTCTCATGCTTGGATTACGCACACTTCTAACGGATACGCACCCTTATTCTGGTACCACTACAGGCTACATCACTCTGTAAATATGGGATTCCAGAGTCTGGAATCGTATCCCATCGTTCCGCGCCGGAACACTGGCCCACCAGCATCGTTTCATGTCTATTTTTGCGCTTTTTTCTTGACGACTTGTTGCCTGTCTGACTGGCAGAGCGAGCGCTGAACCAATCACTGAACGTCTTCTCTCTGAAAACAATCTGTGCGCCCATGGTAGCATGTGCGATCGTGAACAGAAGATGTGTATTGTTCATATAGAAGAGACACTGTGAACAGAAATGATGTTGTTATTGGTTTAGCTGAATAGAATTAATTATTAGTGACTGAAATTGATGAACAAGATCCGACAGAACGGTGCAACAAAGCACACACACTCCACACCACAGGAATGGTCCAGAGTTCACATCTGATAAATAAAACCCACCAATGCTCGGCCACTCACCTTCTAGTCTACAGACTGGAGGTGACCAATTTCCAGACACACTGACAGAGAGGCGCCAGTCCGCCTGCACACTGGGTGTGCCGTGAGGAGAGGGTGTTTCTGGTTCTGGATCCCCTTCTTTGGGGACCCTCGAACATTTTGGATCTTGGCCGGTCTCAACTACGGTGGCACCACTAATACAAGCACCATACTACACACACCCATTGCAAAAGTACAAAGCGGCTAACGTACCCTTACAAACACAAAATCAAAAATCGGATAACGCTACGCACCAAACACCATTGAGAGATCATAAAACAAAAACTAACTACAGGGTGACACAAACCATACAAGAAGGAAATTAAATGTCTCCTGGCTGATACAGTTAACTTTTACAGTCTAATATTAATTTAATAGACGCAAGACGGAGTAACAGTATCATAGCAGAAACTACAAAACTCAAAGACGGATACCCGTACTACAAACACCAAACATCAGATCAACGTGATACGTATCCAACACAACGCTAAAATTCCAAAACGGATAATGTACTGCAGAAACACAAATCAAAAACATTAGCATACGTCTATCTACCAAAACACACAAAGATCAGAGAGCAGATACGTACCTGCAAACACCCACAAAATCAAAACTGGATATATTTACTGTCAGAACTACGAAATCACAGAAACGATAACGTACTGCAAACATCCACAGAATCAAAACGGATAATGTACTCGCAACAAACACAACAAATCAAACCGGTAATCGTACTACAGAACAGCAAAAATCAAAACAGGATAAACGTACTACAAACACATAATCAAAACGGATAACGTTACCTGCAAACACAAAAATCAAAATACGGCATAATGTACTGCAAACACAAGAATAAACCGGTAACACGTACCTGCAAACACCAAATCAAAACGGATAACGTACATACACCAGCAAAACAAAAGTAGCATAACAAACAATCATACGCGGATACGTAGCTCAACACACAAGGATACGTCGAAGAATCAAAACGGATAACGTACTACAAACACGAAGTTCATATACGGCGGGAGTGTTAACGTACGTGGAACGCAGGCACTCAAGCAGAGGATGGCTTTAACTATCAAGATCTGAACGAAATGCGAATAACGGTACGTACAGAACACCAAAACAAAACGCCGATACCGACTGTAATCTAAACAGAAATCAAAGACAGATAGACTGACATAACACAAGTATCAAAAACTGAGTAACAGTGCTGCAAAAGTTAACTACAAACTCAATAACGGATAACGGGTCGTCACTTTCTTAGAGCCGTGTTTGACAACAATACTTCATCGCCGTTTCTGAGGCTCTGAGAATGTCTCTTGGTTGCATCCATGACTTATACTTCTTGGTGCTATCGTTTTGGGTATAGATGCTACATCTGCCCCTGCGCTATGTGGAGGTGATTAGAAAGTTTCACTGTAGACCCGTCAGCGTTTGAAGTAGAGCGACTTACACTGAACCCTATTGGCGATGTGAGTCTGAAGGTGTCTATGTTGATCCGCGTGCAGCTTGACGACTAATGAGACTTTAACACCTGAACCCATTGCAAGTGAGTACGGAATGTAATGTGACCGTCCTAGCTTGAAATTGTGAGAACTTCTTACAGAACTTGAACCCTATGGCGGTGAGTAGATAGCGCATTGACCCTCCGTCAGCGGTTGCGAGATTTCTCTTGCCCACTCGTCTTCGACATCCCAGACTTTTTATTGATAGTTCCCAGAGAGAACCTTCAGTCGAACTTTCGTTGCGGTAGTGGACAAGAAGACAAAATGAATTTAGGATAATTCTAAGCTTAGTTCGTACATTTTATCTATGATTTCTGATCGTTGGTAATGCTCTATCAAGTTATTAATAGTTGAACGGGTTACCATCACGAACCTTGCACTTAACACTGGTATGATAAAGCTTCTGCCGACATTCAACGTATTCTTAAGTGATATAGTGATTAGATTTTTCGTTTTACATCTTTTGAGAATAATTATCTTAAACGGCAAGATAAAAGAATCAGGCTGTGATTGATTGGCTTTTGATTGATTTAAACATTGTGCTGATTGATTGTAAGGAATAAGCAATTTTCGGACAAGACACTTAAACACTATGCCTGCGGGCCGGCATTCTCCCCTCCCCCTACGGCATAGTCTCTATCATGCATGTTTCCTTTGATTTTGTATCCCGAAGGCCCCGATACTGCAATCATATCAGAAGAGCACGAACGTACCAGGAATCGACCGGATATTTGTGACGCCGATTCGGAAGATGCCGTATCCAGCCTACGTCGGCAATGACAAGCATTTGTGTTTTCGTGTTCTTGAACTCGGAACCGGGCTACGGGGCGTCATGAGAATATCAAGCTCTCGAATGTCCAGTATAATAAATACCGCTGACTGTAAAATGATAGCGAGAACCCTGACATCTAAGTTTAGTTTCATAGTATGGGATAAATTATCAAAGTACGTTATATATTTATAGCATGGTATTCACTGGCTATTTCATTACGTGAGCAGTCTTATTGATCAAACTATGTAAGATAATGAAGTCATTAGGTACAGCAATGATTAGTATAGATTGTGTACAAAAACTGTTTTAATCAATACTTACTGTTGTAAAGTGTGATTATATATTTAGGGGCTAAAAAAGTTCTTCGATTAATTTGACTTTGGAAATCATCAATTGTTTTCTGTTGCGGGGGCCAATGTTCGTTCCCAGTGGGGATTTTCGTGGTCCCCCGCCGCGCATTAGCGGTTATAATGTCGTTTACGGTGACTTCTCTTTCGCACACATGTTTAATATTTCACCCTTCTTAATTCGCTTTATATCGGAATATATTGATTAACACCAATTAGCCCCTCACGAAATTTAACGGTCCCCAATCATTATTGTATTATCCAGTAAGGCCTAGGCAAAACTTTGAGGTCTGGAGGTGTTCCATCGGTGACGAACGTTAGTTGGGCTCCTCCCCGTTTTCACGAAATGAATATGGAATACATAGTTAGCCATCTTTCCACTTTACTGTTGATATATCTTATGTCGGGGTCGGTTTATCGTGTTTGACACGGGTGATGTAGTTGTTAAGTTTTGTCCTTAGCAGTTGTCGTAGATATTGTTACAGAGACTGATGTTAGAGATCATGCTCTCGAGACAGGCTGCCCGGCTAAATTTACGAAGAAGCTTAGAATTTCACTAAGTGTAGCTTGTGATTTCGTCGTATATGTTGTTGGTTGTCTTTTGATATCTTGATATCGTACAAGATAACGTCCTAGAATGTAATGGCGAATATATTTAACGAGATTGTTAAGGCCTGGTTTAAGGGTACTGTCAACAGGGTTGGGTGGCTGTGAATCGTTGTGTGACAGGAAGGGCTCGATTGTAAGGTGAGTTAGAGTATCATTTCATTGTGGCGGTAGGCCTTGATATGGCTGACGGTAGGCCACTGTTAATGTTATAACCTTGTGGCGGCCGCACGTTGATTTCTGGCGGGCTGCCACTTAACTACTCGGATGGAGGCGCCTTGGCCTACTAGAATAAATTCAATCTTAGTGGAACGGGTTTGTCGTAAGCCGGCGTTGGTGCACATTATTAAGATTGGGTCTGATTAGGCGCCAAGTGAAATGAACAAAGCTTAAGACGCAATGTGCGGCAATCCGCGTGAATATGAATGGTTATGATTCAGTGCTGTACGTGACGAAGTTTAGATTTACAATAGATATTGTAGTGTGAGTGTGAATGAACGTTGTAGTGCTAAGCTAGGAAGATTTAGTGCAAGAATGGCCTATGTGTGACCAACACTGGTGTCGTTAGTGACAAGCCAATACTAGTGTTGGTGGACGAATATTTAAAAATTCCAGAACGTAAGATATGATATGAATTTTATCCGTGGAATCGTGTCTTTTAGTTTGTAGATCCATAAGATGTCCCTATTATGAAATTAAAAAGTGAGGTCGGTGTGATCTAGACGTTGTTGTAGACGAGGGTGATCTTTTAGAAATTTATGACTTTTGTGAACATTTGGGTGCTAGGTATTGTTCTTTTTTTGTTTTTTTGTTTTTTGATATTTTTTACGGAGTAGCAGACTCTTTGTGACGTTGATTTGTCTTGTGTGACATGATGTTCTTGTAGTTATAAGCCAGAGCACGCAGATTTCCCACGCCTCTCCCTAATTTTAATCAAGTTGGGAGTGCGATTAGCTTGATCTTGGCGGTGTCGACGAGCCCGGTTGTCATCGACTGTACAGGCCTTTTTTGACTAGTCTAATGCCAACGATGGTTGTTGACCACTACTTGTTACCTAGCTTAACGCAGATTGAACATAAGTATCTCATTATTAGCGCCTTATAAATTACCTTGGCGGGTCGCCACTTAATTTTTATGAGATGACGAGGTTCCTGGCCAAACTTAATTTACTGCGCGCCGCAAAGTTATTCTTCTTCTTTATGCTCTTCTCCCCAAAGAATGATAGTGGGCCAACGTCCATGTAAATATCTATCTTGCTACGCCATGAATAGTAAGTATTATTATACTAATTTATATCAATTAAAAACTTTTAGTTTTCAAGCCGCTGCTGTTATTTATTTTGAAAAAGTTTAAGAATTCGTTGCGGAGAAATCACAGAAGGGCATGCGCTTTTCAGCAGAAGTTAAAGACAGTCGAAGGAGTAACCATCGAGTCTTCAAAAAACTGCCCGGACAAACCAGCACAAAAGGTTTCCGTTATCTCTTTCCATATATCCGTGTATCTTATCTAATTGAAGGGAAGGGGGAAGCTTTGCCCATTGTGTTCCTTCACGTTAAACTCTAGCTTTCATTCATCATTGCACTGTGTGCGTGGATGTTATTCCTTAATCACCCAAAAGAGTAAGGCCATAGAGGTGGTGGGGGGGGAGGGTGTCCGCCAATGTTGGATACAGCTGCATATTGTTGAATGTTGTGAGAAAATACACCGGATATTCAGTTGCACAATTAACGTGAAATTTACGATTGGAACATTGGCATCTTAGACGTTATTCTTAACGTAGTAATTGAGGTAACCACCCGAGTAGCTTCGGGGCTGTGACATTGACGCTGTGCGATTAGATTTTTGGGTATGATATCATAAAGTTCGTTTTAAATGATATATGCTATACGCATCATGCGATAACATATTAAGCAAATACAAAATGTTAATTTCTCAATCTTTATCTTTGATTGAATTAAATAATGTGTTTAAATCATCTCGAGTTAGGCATGCAGAAGCAATCGCTAAACTTCCAGTGCCAGTGCTGTTAGTTTACATAGGACATACGCACCGACGCTCACAGTACACCGGCAGAGAGTAGGAGAGAGAGAGAGAGAGGAGAGAGAGGAGAGAGAAGAGAGAGAGATGAGGAGAGAGAGAGAGAGAGAGAGAGGAAGAATGAGAAGGAGAGAGAGTAAACTGGCTGAGCTGGTCCGACCCACTTAAATTTAGATGGAGGTGCCGGTCGTCACGTCATTAGTCTAGATTATTGTGAAATAATCAAGTATGGCGGCGCGCCTCTTGAGATTTCGATCGTAGAATGTTTGAAGTGGGATCGGACGGGCCTAACTGCTACGCACATTACATATCTGCAATATCTAGTACACCTGGACACCTACCGCTCCGTAGAACTCTAACGGCCGAAAATAAAACCCCATAGACGGCAAATAATTGTCCGCCTTTGGCAGTAATTGGTTAATCATCTTCAGCATACTTAATATTATTGTGAGAACAACATGCTAACAATTTAAATACGAAGCGCTGAAGCCACTAAACCGGATGCGAAACATTAACCGATGTAGACAAAACAGTAGAGTATAACCGTCCTTCATTTTCCGGTATTTTTGCTATATTGATCAAACCTTATATAGAATTGCGAGCTTATGCATACGCACACTTATCGCATAATAATGGCTTAAGGGGCAGCGTCATCGACTTTGCAGTGCCATGTTTTGACAGAGAAAAGCAACTCACTAACGGCTGCGCTGTTAATAATGTACATAGGACATTGTGAGTTGGTTTTTGCCATTCATTAGTCCTCGGCAGAGCTAGTACAGCCGTTTGTCACGAGCCTCTAAGAAGGTTCGCTATATAACTGATAAAGTAGAACTTAGAAAGGTGAAATAAAATACTAAAATCGGAGCAGTACAAATTGCCAATTTAAGGTCGCTGCGCCAACTACATCTTGAGGGCAGGACTTTTAAGTGGACCCTGCACTACAGTCTGGGTGTGTGACGTACGCATTGTGTTGTAAGGGCTCGGCGACCATACTGATAAGTACATGTAGGGGCATTTTATCATGACCTTTAATTGGTGTCCTTTTCACTTGTAGACTATGTCTGGGGAGAACCCTTTAAGGTAGGACCCACTACAATTTGTAAACGTCTGGCTTGATGGTAGAGCGAGTTATGAGTCGTGCCCACACACTCTAGGAAGCATGTAAGAGGTAATGCTTGCGCCTCATAGAGCTGACAATTCTGATGTGAGGGAACAGTTTAAGTGCTGGCCGGCACTCCACTATATCTGGGAGTACAGTTAAGCAGGTGGCCCCACTACCATCTGATTGAAAGCAGTTAAGGTGAGAAAGCCACTACATTGGCGAACCGCTCCAAATGCCACCTCACGGAGTTAATAGGGTGAGGGGCCCTACTACTATCTGGGATAAGTTTAAGGTGCCCACTTAACAATCTGGAAAGGCGCTGAGTTTAAGGCGGCAACCAGCTACTGTAAGTACAACCATCTGGGTTAAGGTTCTCGAAAACAAACACATAAAATCGATTCTGTTTCAGATGTATGAAGAGATATGATTAGAGATTAATTATCAAAGTTATAGACCATTTATCAGAAAAGTTGGCAAAAATATGGAAATCCATTTGATATGCCAGAAAAAATGCAACGCGCTATGATATTTCGAAAGAATTTGTTTCATGTAGAAATACTGACATAAAGTCCGTTATGTGCGGATTTGGAGACCTCGATCTGGCGGTTTATCCAGGTCGCCGACTTTCAATTACATTGTATTCTGCTACCACCAAAGGCTTTCTGGCACGAGAGTCACAGTTTTTGTGAAGCTAAAGTCTCACAAACGGCTCACCACAGCGGTGGTTACAATAGAATCACAAAATAATAGAAAAAAAAATCGCGCATTAAGAAATTTTCTATGGTAATTGCTTATCACGATAGACGCATAAGTTACCGATCGTAGGAAGCGCATGTCATTGTCATTTCTTTAATAGTCCCATTAAAGGACATTGGACCTCAGTGGCACGTGGTGTATTACATTGCCATCAGATTAATTTTCCACTCATTTTGTCTGTACAAGGCCAAGGTGTAAGAACGTTTCACACCTGTGCAAGAAGTAGCATCCCGGCACACCTCAAAAATCATAGTCAAAATTTCACAGACCTCGACAACCTTCTGAAAACCATCGATCTTTGTTTTCATGGATCCTTGACTTTGTTAAATATAATGCAAACAATGTAAATGTGTAGTTTATTATGTAACTTCATCTGAATCCTGTGTTCTATAGGCTAGGTGTTTATTAAAGGATAGCTTAGCTGCTGGGTCAATGTTTATTCAGGAAGGGCCGACTTAACTAGATGGGAAGAATAACTCTCTCTACTTGACCAAAAGCGAAAAGTTAGAAAACCAGCCTTTTTAGATCTAAGATAAGGGATTAGTGATGAAAGTGTCAGAACTCACCTAGTGAAAAACACTTAAGAAATTTCATTAGTATGAGTAAGTTGACTGAAATGTTGATACTTAGTCGCGTGCAGCACAATTTGTTCGTTATAGATTTATTGTGGGCTAGAATTATGGGTGAAACAAAATAGTGCGATTTGGTTGTCGAGCCGAGCCTAAATATAGAAAATTAGTAGAGAATTAGTAAGTGGGTGGACATCAAAGAATTTATCAGATATTCGTTGAACAACAGCCTTTCAAAGTAAATTGTTGGTTGTATTAGTTTCGTTGCGTTGTGCTGACATCAACGCCTATAATAGATGTAGTTATACAGGAATTTGTGGAACGTTTTTGACCTTTAGTCGTGATCTAGAGAGCCCATATACTAGACGTTGGTGGGCTTGCCGA
>CAJDSM010104388.1:3481-14213 GCA_903981925.1 Ostrea lurida
GTACATTTTCCTAAAATCAAAATAGATTTTGCCGCATGGAAGACAGCATTCATAAAACCAAATGACAAGCTACAAAGACCCATTTATTAGCCTATCGCCACGAAGTGCTAACAAGAAAGGTTAGCCTCACACATATATCCAATAACAGACAATAAATCAAAAGAAAATACCAATATATGTATAAATATCTTAAACTATTAGAGAGGATTTTAATTTAGTTCAAGTAGTATGGTTAGTCATACCTGCGGCGCTTCCTATTTTGTCAAAAGATATCGGACGAATAATCTTCAATGAAAGTCGGAGATTAATGACAAACTACTCTGCGGTCCATCATCATTCTTTGTTCATTCTATCCTTCTTAAGATCATCTGACTGTATCGGTGTGCAAGTACTTAATTTGGGTCCTTCGACGAAGCACGCCAACAAATTCTGCGCACATCATTGACATCTTACAAGTCGAACCTAGCATATTCGAGATCTTAGTTATGTACTTTGAAAACAAACGATAATATATAATCCTAATCAGGCACGTAGATAAATTCTACGATATATCAGGACGAGTTAGACACAATAAGAGAGACGTTACAGCCTTCTTCGTACTTCACACAAATGGTAAACCATACAATCGACATATACCTTGATTATAGTGAAATTATTTTCTCACAACTATTTTAAAGGTCCTATTCTCCGGACCAATAGTCCACGATGGAAAGAACTACACTCAAACAGATTATGGTGGCGAACAAGATGGGTACTTACTAATACATATGTCCACTTAATGCAATACTACAATTAGACCTTCATGAATATTTACGTTTAATCTAAGAAACGTTTTTCCTTCTCTCGGAGTCCAGCACAAAAAGTTGTGTCAGGAGAAGAGAATATATATCTAAGTACTAAGACTGAAACCTGGAGTAGAAGCATTAAGAATGTGTCAAGACGGTAAAATTGTATCAAGTCATTTTTGACATTATATTGCAAGATATTATCACATGTAGTATATACTTAAAACAAAAATTGTTTCACGATCTAATACAGATCAAGATAATATACATTACATTTAATAAAAACATTTAGCGAGTGGGTTAATTAACTGCACAATCAACAAGAAGTGATAACACAGGCACAAACCAGTTTTTTCTGCCACGGCTTGTTCCTCGTTTCACTCCTTTGTCCATAATAAGATCTTCCCATAGACCTACCGACCATGGTTTTCTTTAAAAACTACCACAACTCTTTCCTTGGACTAAAAAACTGTAGGCTACATAGACATTAAGTCTACTACTGCCCGACTTTACTAATCGGATAAAACAATTCATAGTTAATACTATAATATATACATTATAAAACTCATTAACATGTTTAGATCGCAAATTGCACGGTAGTCCGAGATTACTATAAAGTTACTAATAGTAGGGTACAAATAACCACAGTAGAACTCCACGCACTCACCTTTGTTAGACTCAACGTTGAGTATATATACCATTCACATACGAAGACCATCATAGTAAGATTAAGTATTCCTATATTCATTATGTACATGAACACATGTCGCAATTAAATAAGAGATGATATATAAAAGTAAGATAGAACCATTTAGATGTCTACCGCCCCAACTTGTTAAAACGTTTATATAGTAAAAAAATACATTAATCTCCCCATTCAGACTGTTATTAGTTTACTGAATTTTAATATAGCTACATTAAACAGTAGTATCCGCGCTATCTGTATATAAAATAGATACATTAAATATTAATTAACCACTGCGTAGAGAAACGTTTATATAGTTACAATCTAGAACATTAGAAACCGGCCACCAAATATGTTCAGATTTATATAGGTACATAACATTAGATCCCGCCCGAACGTTGTGTATAAGGTTATATTTAGTATAAATCACATTATAACACATGAGACCGCTCCCATGACCTATGTTTATATGATGTCTTAATATAGGAACTGAACGTTCATAAACGATTAGATGTCGTCCGAAACAAGGCGCAATAAAGGTTCACTATACAGTTTATATATACGTATATAAACCATTAGACATCAGACTCCACTTTGGTTATAGTTATATCTATTACTTGCCACTTAATTAGATTCGCGCACCATCGGAGTTGATTACAATGCTAGAGATCAGTATATATAGACTATGAGAACCGAGTTAAGAATATCCAACGTCCCAGAGCCATATTGATTCGCGTATAATCCTTCTGTTATATTAGTCACATAACTCTACAATTTAGAACCTGCCCACTTGTTATACGTTATATAATAGGACACAAAATAAACATGAGAAAACTCCTGCCCCATTTGATAGATGCAAGGGTTAATAATATAGTAACATAATCATTGAAGAACCCGCACACATTGGTAATAGTTATAAGGTCACATAAGTGAATAAAATTAGTTCAGAAAGTCCGTCCTACACTGTTATAGTTATATATATAGTCTCTCCAAATAAGCCATTAATCTGTCCAGACAGTTTAACAAGAGGCAGAATGGCGCGAATGTTATCGACGCTTATTTACTCATTATATAGTACACTCAAAATCGTTAGTAGCGTCCAATCCCGACCTACATGTTAGAGTAAGGCTTTCTATAGGAGGCGGGTATAAGGTTCGCGCACTCTCTAATAATCCCATTAGATCCGCCCACTTTGTGTTTGATAAGGCCTTATATAGTACTATCATAAACATTAGTACGATCCAGAGGAGCTAAATTCACACTATGGTTGTGTACAAGTTGCTTTTGATTAACTCCTGAATAACGTAAAGCATGTAAAACAAGCAAATTTCTCACAGATATCAGTCGTCCACTATTAACTAATGCCATGATTCTCTTGAACTCATTTTTATTATAAATATAAAAGTATAAAAAGAGGAATAGTCTACACTATCTGTATAAAAACATGACATTCTGTAATTTTTGTCATGGTGTTCCGCCATTATATCCTAGAACACATGTTCCCAACGATGAATGAATTCGTTTACAAAATTTTTATCGATAAGAATATACGAACCCTGAGCTCTTTGCATACCATATTTCACCAAGTTAGTCATTGAGAGGTTAGCTCTTGACATGAATAAATTATATATTAATTTGAAATTTTGTTCCCTATAGTTTATGGACAAACCAATGTTAAAATAACCACTCTGATAGATATTTTAATTGATCTTTATCGCCAGTATATACACAGGATTTTGGCATCTAATCGAATTTTGATCTAATTGGGCACACGTTGAGTGGGTGGTGGGAAACCACACACACACCCAACTTTTTCTTTTATATACTTTATCACAAAGATTTATCTAACAGTGATCATATTATGGAACATGGCAAGAGAAAATCCAGGGTCAATATCCGTTTAACTATTATTGTTTCTAAATCTATAAGGATGCTTCGTTCTAATTGAAATAACGTATAAATACTCTTCACAGTAGTTTTTAACCAAAAACCAATGACCAATTAGGAGTCGGGCCCCACCTGTATAGTTATATCTTATAATAGTACATAAAACAATGTAAGTACATACTTTCGTCCACAATCAGACTGATCTCCAGTAATATTGTGAGCTCTTGGTTATTATAACATATAATAACCTAAGAATCAACGCTGTAAAAAACAAGTGATACCCAGACTGTGAGCATAAAAAATGGATCGCGGAGGCAGATAACATACTCAATCATTATCAGACTTTTCACACACTTTGATGCATGTTCGTAATACATTAGAAGATAAGAACATATGAGTAATTTGTTTTGATAACCGACGGTCAACTCTATATCTGTTAATTTAACGCTATGCTGTGAGCTACGATATTTGACATTTGTATAGAACTATTACACAATTTGCAGAAAAGATGGTCCCACCAATTTTGTATTGAGTCGTCTTGTATAAATAAGAAAGCTGCTGAAAACAGGGGTAAAAACGGATGTATGTAGTCTACATCATTCAGAAGACTTTTTACTAAACATAAGAATTATTTCTTTCCAAAGATATAAGTTTATTAGCGTTAATATCTCATAACCAATTCCCACATCGTCCTAGCATTTAAAACTACACGATCATTTGGTATCATTAATATGTTTGAGCATAATAATATAAAAAATTAGGGACAACTCAAATACACATTCCTAGAACAAAAGACTTCCGGCTTTGACGCTACCTTTGTTTTTAGGAAGATTAACTATATTATATGACTACACTCACTAAACAGTTAGTATATCCCCTGCGTCACTTGTTTATAGGTTATATTAACATAATGATATATCATGTGCATAGGTAATACTGGAACCACACTAGTTATACCGATGTTTGTATGGTTTAATATATAAATCGATACTATGTCATACCAACAATCACAAAAGAATAGTCAATGAATAGATTATATCCATCGATATCAGAAAAATCACCTTTGAAACATCTAATTACATGAAAAATGGAATGAAAGTCCATGATTTTCAGTCATTACCATCTATTATTAAATTAACTGGGATAGATTTAATCGATTAGATCAAAATAGATATGATTCCTAATTCAATTTTGGAACTTGGAATAATACAGAAATGTAAGAAACTATAGAAATAAATATGCGATAACGAAATAATTTTAAATTTAAGATAAATGAAAAAGAATACTGATAAGAAAGAATGCATGGTGATGAACCACGACTGGCTAGTGATGTTTATAAAAACTCGTTGTGTAATTTTAGTAGTATTATAATATGATACTTCCTCAGACAATTTCTCCTGCATCTATCATGATTTGAAATAATAGCTTATTAAATAAGGGATTCGTGAACATTTTTTTCACGATGCATGGAATAAGATTAGAATCCTGAAAACGAGAAATTTTTTATAATGTATTCTCTGGAGTGAGCTAAGATAGGAAATTTCGAGATCGAGATTAGGTAATCATTGAATTACATCTGAGATGATTAGAGATATGAAAAAAGAATTTAATAAAGGTCAATTGAGTGCATATGACGTAGCGTGTCATATCAAAAAAGGAATTCAACACAATCATTTGTTCTTTTATATATTCTCCGGTGTGATCAACTAAGCGCCGCAACTGCTCATTAATGGATCCGTGCAGCAATAATCTGTATCACTGTTGAATTTATTTACACTGTGATGTTTATTTAAAGGAAATCAACTATCTATATAAACAGAATAACTAGTATTTGTTCATTAAACCGGAGATGTGACCCATATGAATCTCTTGTCCCCTGAGTTCTAAAACCAGTAACCACAAAGTCGAAGTCAAATAAAAGCCTTCCAAAAGTAAGCACAAGTTTTGGCACCGTTTCGTGATATTATACTTCGAACCGAAAGCAAGGAATTCGAAAGAACTCCAATTAAACCAACGCGTCAATCTCCTTCATCATGCGTTATAACTAGAAAGTATCAATAATAAATTACTACATCTTGAAAAGTTCGTGAGATTAGATTAGATGAAGAAAATACACGACTTGTCAATACATACAAAATAATAAACTGCGAACTAGACCGTATTTCTAGGACACATGGTGTATAAATAAAATTGCAAACATAATATGCATTCAATATCCAATGTCCACTACTTCGTATGAATATGTTCGTAATACCGTTAAATGCTAAATATTGTTCAACCAAGAGAGGTCGAGGTAAAATCACCGACAAAGACAAATAAGAAACCGAGACTTACATATTCCATAGAGCGCAAATTAAATGGACCTAACTTCTAACAGCGACTCTCTAATTGTTGTATTGTTCATGAGGTTGCGAATGAATGTAAAACTGCAATAACGCATTAATAATTAGAAATAATTAGTGCTTTGTTTTGTAGTATATCTATCAACATTTAAATATTGCCTTTCAATGTGTATATTCGAAACGAAAAAATAGCATAAACATATTAGATGTATACATAGGAAAAAAATCACGTATAAGATTTTAATTCAATTTTCTTAAAAGAAATATAACAGTTCGAACCCTGGTATCAATCACTAAAAAACTTTGTAAAATCCGGATGGGAGACCTGTTACTCTGGCCTTACACTGAGCTAAAGAGAAATTCGAAGAATATTCTCCTATTAACCAGAATTTTAGATATCGAGGGTAAAAATAACTAAGAAGGGAATAAGGTGTGGTGTGGGACGCGGACTATCCCCCCATCATAATCTCTATAATCTCAAGTTCGAGCACTAACTCTTAACTGTATTTCGAATAGTCCATACCCCACCCCCCCATCAGAGTTTCGGAGATAGTCGAAGTTTTCAAGCTATGTATATCCTGTGTGTTTCATCTTTCTAAATTCGTTGAACTGCTAGTGCGCGAAATTTTCGTGGCTTTCGTTTGAATGTAACACGCTCCCCCCACCCCACGGAATTCAAATGTTCAACCGAAGCGATTTCCGCGGTAGTTTATCTGATAGAAGATTCTCCCGTTCTTGTATCCGTCATCGATCTGCGATCATACACAGCAATCAATATACATGTAAATAATGAATCCATTTATTATCAGTAAATTTATCACTAATAGATATAACATGTCCGATATTCCCAATACTTGCTTTCCCCCATGCCCCAGGCCTGCGCCAGACTTCTACATCTGCTTGTTTTTGAACGGGCCGAATTTGCATCCGACCTTTTCTGTGACGTCCCCCGTTACCTTATCCCGCGGTTTCTATACCCCGGGGTATCGCGCAGTGTAGTCGGTGCGGTGACTGGGGCATAGCCCTAATCAAATCTCACCGTGCAAGTTAAAAATAGTTGTCTGTTCATCCACTGCAAGTTCTTTTGAAGTACAGGTGCCATCATCCTACAATTTTTTACTTCCTGATTCTTCCACTAATTAAGAAGCGGCAATCAATAACACATTGCACCGTAAACAAGTATCCTATTTTCAAAAAGTGGGCGGGATTTCTCTTTAGTTCTAGTCCCTCTCAAAGTCAATAACCTCATACAACCTCTTGCATAGAATCTGCGGATTATTTTCACTCTCTCTATATTCTTTTTATTTCCTTCCCCCTAGTTCTATTCTTTTTCATTTAATTCCTTTAATTTACTATGCGTCTATAAATAATTTTATTCTATGCGGGAAATGGAATCATAGGAATTTATTCAACAGACAAACTTTAGAGGAAAATCTTGTGACTTTCTTTTCCCACTTTTACTGGTACAACAATAGTACATCAAAATTGTGTATGATACTGTCATACAAGTGTCATTTAAATAGATTTTGATTTAGCATCCACCCCCAGCTTTGGAAATTGTTTCCGTAATGTCTGAACACTCAATAACAGCTCATTAGGAGGGCCGCTCACTCCAGCCTGGTGGCTACAACCAAATACCATAGATTTTCACATACTGACATACCCTACCTACCACCCCGCAAAAAAAAAAACAACCCTCGCATCACAAACTTAGTTGATATCTCTACAGCTCTTTCAAATGGAAACCGCAAATACGCTCTCGTTATGTACTCCAAAGAAGGCACTGTTTTCATGGATCCTTGGTTTTGATTACGTCCCTATTCCTTGGTTTTGTTTACGGGGGGACTATAGCTTTCCTTTACTTTGTTGTCTGTCTGTCTGGTCTGTCTTCCTTCTCTCTGTCCTGTCTGTCCCCATTGACTGTCTCGTTGGTTTTCCAGACTTTTTTCTTTATATGTTCTTGTGAGGAATCATTTGAAACGTTAGCAGGGTAGTTTTCATGAGTGTCCAAACTACAGATTTGGGCAAAGCCAAGTAGATCGGTTTTGCAATTTCATAACGTTTGGTGGGGCAAGGTGTGACCTAACTTTATTTCTTTCATCTTAACCGAAATAATTTTTTAAACCAACATTTTCACCACTAATTATATTTTGGCCTTCAATATTATATAAGGCCCACAGTTACGAGGCCAGAGATTTCCGCCGGGATTACGGGCTTGGTGCTTTGATGGGAAGGCTGTAAAATTAAAGCTAAGATCACATCATAAAAAGTTTTGATGTCTAATAATTCACAGGGGGTGTTTTGGCAGAACTCGCTGATTCTGCTGAGTTCGTATGTAAATTTACTTCATTGATGTAACACTTTAAACTCTTCATTGTAAACGCGAATACACAACAAATGCATGTGAAAGTATTACCTATGAATTACAACGCAAGAATTTTTGTGCCGGCGAGGGAAATCTGATTGGGGCCTGGCACGTGGTGTCTCGTAACTCCGATTTAACCCGCATTCCATACAATGTGTACAGACTTTGTAAGCCCGTTAACAATGTACAAGTACTAATAAATCAAGATATGAATGCCTACGTTGGTGTTTTGGTATGAGGTGTTTGCCATGTGCACAATTATTGGCCCTTTCTCATAAATGTTGGCCTTAAACCGACCGGTAAGTGTTCAACGTTCCTCCTCAGTCTTTTCCGAATTTTGTGTTTCTGTTCTTTCACGATTAATCAATTCGATCAAAATTTTAGTGGGCATTTCGGAGTCTGGAGATTTTACTACGTGACAATATCCAGGCTATCTGTATATTTTAAAAAAGTTTCATGTTTAGAATTGAAGTCACGCAGGATATTTACCCTTCATGATGCTTTGAAATGAAGTTATATCAAATTCCTCCAATAACATTTTTCTCGTTTAAAAATCCCAAAATATGTTTCATACTGTTAATGAAAACATCGAACATCCAAAACTAATATGATTATTGCATGTATAACCTTCGATGTTTGAATTCAATGGGGTCAGAATCATCTTTCCAGCAATTTAATAAACGTATCCTACCAGTAAAGGTCGGTGCTACGGAGCCTAGGGTTGAGGCACATGTAATTGCTTAATGCAGATACCTATCAGGCGTAAATAGCATGTAAACAAACAACTAAAGGCCCGTGTTGTTAAGGTAAATTCACTCAACCGCACCTGCATGCTGAATACTTGATCGATTCAGAGTGGCAACAAAACGAATATCGTTTAAAACAAGATAATCTCACGCTTAACCAAAATAGAAAATAGAAATCGCGTTGTTATTCGAAAAAAATATAGTTCCGCTGATAAAGGTAAAATTTCATGAAATTAACATGAAAATTGAAAAAAGTTTAAACGAATGTTAATTTTGCCTATTTATACGGTAATAAATTGTATTGTAAATAAATATGAGTTACAACTTAATGCAGGACTTCAGAACTATATAGCTATGCCTTATTACTTGAAATATCGAATATAAAATATTCTTCGCATGATAATCATAGATTCTTTGGTCACTGTTTGGTATAAATGCAATTAAAACATATCTCCGATATGATGTCTTACAAAGAAAGTGCATGATTCTTTCATTGAAATATATTATCTCAAATGTCATTTTTTTCACTGGTGGCATCCACGAATACGTTCACGAAACAGTGAATTTTTGTCTGATCCACCCTTGGATAATATTGATGCCTTACGAATATTGATTTGAAACACATAATAGTGAAAAATGTGAAATGATACTATTTATTTGCCAGATACTTATTTAGTTATTGAGCTGTAATTATCGTAGTAAGACATTGAAGTATAGACTTTTACAGGATGGCAAGGTCGACAGGTTCACTGAAATTGCTTCTTAGACCTCTCCAATGTAGATTGCAACTCATGCTTTGTGCAATGTTTATTCTTTGAACTAGCTCTGTTTGAAGAAATCATTGATATATTTTTATTTGGCAGAAAAAAATATATGCATTAAAAAGAATTTCTGGTGCAAAATGTGTGTAATGAAAACTGAAATCTCTGTTATGTGGATTAAAATATGAAATAAAATTCAGATCAACACTGCTTTAATAATACTCTTGAGTGTAAGCCATAGTATTGTGATCCATACGGTAGCTGATATACCTTTGATGGTAGCATCAAGGTTATCCTGATATAGCACTTATTGAGTGTAGCCATAGGTAGGTGATATACACTTTGAGGTGTGCCATTAGGTAGGTATGACTATACACTTTGAGTGTACAGCCATAGGTAGGTGAAGATTTAGGTGCCATAGTAAGGAATGACACATAGGAATCTCTTGGGTAAACAGTAAAGTACTTATTCTAGAATTAATTTTTATTATATTTTTTGTTCTCTATTTGTCTTAAGAGGCGAGAAGTTTGTGCCTGCGATGGACGAAAAGATCAGCACAATACAGCAAAGATAACGTATATGTTGTCACACACCGGACGCATTATGCTAGTGGCTCTAGAGGTAGGGATTTATTTCAATCTTGTGGTTTGATGCGGTGGCTCTAGAGGTAGGGATTTATTCAATCTTGTGGTTTGATGCTGGTGGCTCTAGAGGTAGGGATTTATTCAATCTTGTGGTTTGATGCTAGTGGCTCTAGGAGGTAGGGATTTATTCAATCTTGTGGTTTGATGCGGTGGCTTTAGCAGTAGGGATTTATTCAATCTTGTGTTTGAGATTGCTGGTGGCTTAGAGGTAGGATTTATTCAATCTTGTGGTTTGATGCGATGGTACTAGAGGTGGGGATTTATCATCTTGTGTTTTGATGCTGGTGGCTTTAGCAGTAGGGATTTATTTCAATCTTTGTTTATCGCTGCGTCGCGCTTTAGAGGTGGGATTTATTCAATCTTTGGTTTGATCGATGAGAGGTTATGGGGTTTTGAAATATCTTTTGGGTTGATGCTGATGAGAGGTAGGGTTTTTGAATATCTTTTGGTTTGATGCTGACTAGAGGTAAGGGTTTTATCAAACCAAAGATTGAATAAATCCCTACCTCTAAAGCCA
>CAJDSM010104408.1:66-13141 GCA_903981925.1 Ostrea lurida
ACGAATTGTCAGTTTGGTATGACTTTGGGTATAAATAACTCATTTAAATTTAAGTATTTGCATGTTAAACATATTTGGTAAAAAAAACCATACTTCTCAAGAGTGGAAAACTCATTACACGCATCATTAAATTAAGTTGTTACTATTGCTTAACATTACACATATTTTATCTTCAGTTCTAATTTTAATAATTGAAAGACAAAATAGAAATAAAATAATAAACTAAATTTATTAATAAATTGATTATTAATAACTTAATAATTATAAATTTAAGAGACAATTTATGTCCATATAACATGTTGTTGTATGTAATGTAATATTAGTATGGAGGGTTTTCACTAGGATCTTTAGAAACTTGAGTCAGGATCAAGTATTTTTGGAAAGGTTGCATGAGGTTCAGCTCAACTTGGGTGGAGTCCAGAAACAATAGACTGGTCCGATGATACTTGTAAGTAACTTTTGAAACAAAATATGTTTTTAATTGAATCAATGAAAAAATATATATACCTACATGTAAAAATACATAGCCACGATGGCTGCCAAAGTGTTACTTTTCCAAAATTACTATAAAAGAGAACTAATAAATCACCAGTAATTTCTATAATATCTAATACAATGTAGTATGTTCAAGCGTACTAAAAGCAGAATATAAGCGAATGCATCTTACTTTCCGTTTCACTCTGATTTGGGAGATCCTGACCACTGATGATGATTGAGCCAATTTAGGGTTAATTGTCATGATCAGGAATGTAAAGACCAGAGAGAACTGCTTAAGTTTGGGAAAAAGGAAAAGTCCGATAAGCTAGATTGGCGAGTATGGTGGGTGTGGCAAGACGGTACCTTCTCAACTTAAACATTGCTTCACAAGCTCAGAGTATGTGATCGAGCATTGAAATTATCAATAAAGTAGACGAATGCCAAATGGAAATAGATGTAGTTTATGTTAATATCTAAGAGCAGTTTTAGTTATCCATTTATTGGTAATACTGATCGTAACACGGTTTGCCTTATAGACGTCGATTTGTACGGTATATCCACACATTAGAAGGTATGCGGTAAAGAACCTTCTTTGTGATTACGGATTTTTTTGGCAAACTACAGGTCTTCTACCGTGTTTTAGTTAGAACATATTTTGGAAATCAAATTTTTTCTTATTGGTTTCAAAATGAGTAAACGATGCTCCGTCACCAGCACAATTAAAGTTGCAAATTATCTTTCATTGAATATAGGAAACATTTTTCAGAATTTGCTTAACGTATTATACGTAACGTTTTGGTCATGCTGCAATATAATGTGGTAATGCATCTGCAGAAATCTTTTGTATTTCAAAATATGCTTTAGAAATGAATGCACCAACGAGGCGATTTGCCAAACAGCACAAAAGCATTGTCATGAATGTGGGATCTGTTTTATCAATTTAAGTTATTTACCGACTTTTTGCTTTGGCTGTAACAGTACATGTCCATCAGATTTTGCCGAATGTTCAAGCGGACTCGTGCCAGTCAGATCTTTCTCAATCTATGACTGTCAGTCCATTATACTTCTCCCAATTAAGTAAAAATCTGCATTACCGAATCACTTAGTTTTGTGCTAACTTTTATATAAGCTTTATATCTATATTCTCACAGCGTTTTTCCTACATTTTCACAACGTGCTCACGACTGGTCTATCGAAATGACTTAAAAAAAATGCGCAAAGCATATCGTTCGCTGTGTAGCAATACCAGTTACTTATCCAACAGCCTCCACGTCGTTTTAAACTATAGTTGTACATTTTGGCTTAATTGCTGATGACGAGCAGATATATTCCCAGACTTAGGAAAGAATGAATGGAAAGTTGTAAAGAGGGGATTGAATATAAATTGTATTTATGTAAAGCAATAAAGTAATTTATACATCTCTATTTATAATTATTTAGTTTGGTAATTTTTTCCGAATGTTGTCATCCTCTGGTTCTTGAATTATCTTTTAACAAACTCCATGACGGTTGATCACGTCACCGTGACGTCATGTTTATTGTTTACATTTGAAGGAGAAGAATTTGACTGTCTTGCAATTTCGAAAGGGAAGAATAAGTTACGGATTCCAGGATACACATGTGCTTCTTACATTTTCACTCCGTTTTATATCATGGGCTTCGTCGATCAGCTCGAGCAATGTATAGGAGTAAATTTAACCTACGTTGTACTAATGCACGAACGGGCCGACATAATCCATATGGGGTTTTTTGTTTACCTCTTCTACGGTAAGGATATTTGGTATGCACTATGGTCATAAAAGTTGATTATTTGGGACATCCCATTTTATACGGAAATTTGAACATTGTTCAAAGAGTTTGGGACAGCCGTGTTGATGAAACTTAATCTGAATGGATGAAGTGCGGATTCTTACAGTGGACAAGTGGGGGCTTCTCTACAGAGGATTAGTGAGGTGGATTTAGCCTACGTAAGGGAAAGGTCCTGATAGTGGTATCTTAGTGTGTCCAATGATTTATGTAAACAGAGAAAACTGTGGACAGTATTTTCAGGGAATCTGACTTTTATATTTATTTACGCTATGAGAATTGGAAATCTGTCATAATCTGCAAACTTTACATAGAGTTGATCTCTGAGTACATACGTACGAGTTGATTTGCATGTTTAATGAGCAGGTGGATGAGCTGAACAGACGGATCTCGACTACGTCAAGGGAGTAAGACGGTGCAACTTTTTTCGTCTTTCTGTTTTTGGGTTCTAACATAATATATAGAGTCATAGAAATATCTAGGATGTTATTGAAACAAAGGTGAACATTAATAGGAATTACTCTTCACAGTAAACAAACATGGGACAAAGAAGCTATGTAATACTACTAGCAGCAAAAATCTTCTTAAAATGCGATTGGTGGTAAAAGAATTCTGTTTTTGATTTATATCTGACAATCAATCTGCACATTTGGAGAGATGTAGTACAATGGACCGTGCCGATAATTGTTCTCATGTAATTATATATGAATAGCATGTTGTTATCTTTGCCTTACTACGTGTGGCTTCTGGTATGAGCAGGGTAATGGAACTGATGCTGAAGTCAATGGCTATGAATGTCGAGAAATTGAAGAGAGCTAGATCGATTTGTGGAGATTTATTATTGAAGTTATTCATGGATCAAACGACACCATATGTAGAAGAGAAGACGTGTTAGATTGACTCACATATCTTACAGGGCACAACACTTTTGTTCTACCTATTTTTGGCCTGACTAATACATTGTCATAATTATAATTAACGCACTGGGAACCTTAGTCTTGACATAAACTGTCAAATTTAGAGTAGATATTATACGTTGACTGCCTCTTCAGATTTTATAGGGATACAAGTAAATACAAAATACTGCATAATATTGGTTATACATTAGGGAAAAAATGTATTTGGTTTTATGTTATAACACTGTTAGTAAGGGAGGAAGTGACGTTATAAATAAATTAGGCATAAAAACTATGTGTATTCGTCTTATACAGATAAACTTTCATATGTAGATTACTTGGGGGTACATAAAATTACTTACAACGCAAAGTGGCATAATGATATGGCTCGATAATAAAGGGGTAAGTCATTATCATAAGGTAAAGCATTACATATTGCTCGTGATGCAGTTGGATCTAGCATGGGATGGGTAATAAATAGATTAAAAAACTAGACACAAAGGACGAGCGAAGTGCATCGGGATATATAAAATAAGTAGGAATATGCATAGAATGAATATATAAATGTTAAGAGTGCCATAAATTATACTCCTCATAGAAGCAGACCGGTGGGCAACAGTGGAAGAATTGGAATTAAACTGATCACAGAATTCCGAAATCTAAAAAGCCACAATAAGATGAATTGTTCTGGCAAAACATCATTGCCGACAAACGCATTAGGTCAACTTGATGATGCTCTTTGCAGGTTATGGGCTCATATATTTAGGATCATCAAAAAGGTAAGATTAGAAGTTAAACATGTATCAGATAAATTTTTTTTGTAAAAAAAAACACTTTGGTCAACTATACTCAAATTGGGAGCAGATGGGCAGATAAGCCATCATTCGTAGCACTTTAACTAGGAAGATAAAAGGATAGAAATTGGTTCATTCTGGCAGAGCGATAAGCGCCGAAGTAGAGTCAAATGGTCTTCCATATGCTATATGCTATAAACATCATAATTCTGCTATTTATTCAGGTAACCTTAAGTGAAACGCCTATCACCATGCACTCTCAGTCAATGGTTTTGAAATGGTGGTATCACGGAAACCGGCGATAAGGCACGTAAATAAAGGGAAACTTTTGTTGCGCTAAAAATAACAGCTCTAGGGCTATTACCCTAAACACCACGCGAGACACTGAGGCGGCATGGTAGTCGTCTACTGACATGAATCTGAAAAAAAAGCTTTAACAAGTGGAGTACAGATGGGTTTTTTAACGGGTGAATGCTTTAGTCTCTGGATAACATTTGCACTCAAGGTGGGCAGCAATAGGAATTATTTGGGACGCACTAGATGGGTTCGAAAAAAGAAATGTAGGGGTGTAGAAAAAAATTTTTCGTTATCGCAATAAAGACAGCTGCATCAATATATAAATTGCAAATTCAATTTGTTAATTATTAAATATACATGGGGAATATTGGGGTGACAAGAGAAATACAGATTAGCTTAGCACATAACGGAATCTACTGAATGCAAGCTGAAGAAGAGGTTTGTTATACGAAACTTTTTCTAATAATCTCTTTCGCTATTTTGGTACCCGTATCGTATTCAATACATGGCGTGGGTTCTATCGAAAGTTTTTGAATAAAAAGATTGAAACCAAACTAGGGATTACGAATCACTTGATTAGTGATCTATCTATAATCGAGAAGGTGGGAGATTTTATAATTGTGAAATGGGTTTGTGCACATTGTATGGGTACAAATAGATACGCGGTCACGGCGTTTATAAACTTATTACACAGGCGAGTTTGCCCCAAAAAGAAGTCAGCAAAATATACAGAAAAGGGTAAGTGGACTACAATGGGGCTTAAAATGTTGCTACATTACAATTGTTACTGTCAAAACATAACAGGTGGTCAATTGGTATTCACCGGACGGAGGGGAAAGTGATCTTCGCATGGGCACTCGAGGGGATACAGCGTAAGAGGGTACATGAGACCAAAGCATAATGGAGGAGAAAATAATTTTAGGCTTTTGGAAATCTGGGAGCATGAGACACGTTAATTTATAGACAGTATGGCTCCGGACCACTGAAAATCAGTAGGTTGCACGCTTTAAAGATTGGATAAATCGAAAGCTAAAGGTTTAGATTTTAACGGCCATGTACAAGAGCTATAACGGTAATGGGTATGGAATTTGGTTTTACCGAGTGTAAAAGAATAAGGAAGCTCATTTTGAACTTGAAAAGAGATAAGATGCGTTTATCCTTTACGAGGAATTGTTAATGATAAATGTTGTTGTTACATAACAAGCATGAGAAACAACATGATTATAAAAAAAATATCAACATTGCTATCATAGGGTATTCGGACTAGGATCAATTTCCGTTGAATTGATTTATGACAAATGAATAAAGCAATCGGTGTTCTCTATACAAGTACGTGTATAGGTAGAAATGTGCCATGTTTGAGCCCAGGTGAATGGTCATTAACTCTCATATTTGAAGAACGGTAGCCGAATGATTGAAATAGTATCTATGTCTTATCAGATGGCAGGAAGATGATGGTCCAACAGATTCAAAAGGGGCTTCTACATGAAAAAAGAGTAAAAGTCTATCCATAGGATATTGGTAATTGAATTCGGAGTAATAACTGGCTACGTTTAAGTCTACTATATGGCAATAATACAACCTCACGTAATCAACCTATTTCGTATAGTGTACCAATGGAATAGAATCCAAGTCCGAGAATAATAGAGGACATAATAAATAGGGACACCAACAGAGTTTTCCATTCTGGTTCGATGGGATGGATATTGGCATAAGATATATAATATATATCCAGTTTACATTGATTAGAACTAGGTGGCAATATACTAAAAAGTCTATCAATTCTTCGATGACTTTAATCGTACGGTAATGAACTTCAACAACATCCGATACAAGACAGGTTCCATACAGGGATTTATATATATAACTCAATATAAGAAATCTCATTACTTTAGTCAAGACGGGGCCGGAATTCACCTTTGGGGGAATGATGGTCGATTTGCAGCGACACTTATATCCGAATCAGCCATAAGGAGCTAGGGTTCGTTTGTAGTACGCACTGTATATTTTAGATCGAAGTTGCAGGTCGCACTCTGCTTATACATAGAAGTTGATCAGCAGGTGTTTCGAGGTTTAGACACACAGACGCTCTATAACTGCATAGTCGTCTCGGATACAGGGATCCTATTAATCGGGCTCGTTCTACCAATTTCGATCTTAGTGATAATTGCGCGAATGATGAATGCGCCTAGCTATGCTTTTGAATAAATATTCGAATGCATATGATTGTTTCTGTAAAAATGACAGAAACAAGGAGGGTATAGGAAACAGACCCGGTCTAATATTCTGCGAATTCTTCTAAGATAATTCGAACTAACGAGGGTGGGCTCGATAGTCACTCGAGGGCTATTACCTGTTGAAAGATTACAATTCGACAGCATCACTAGCGTCGTGTGTTGATCGGGTGACACGTAAGCGAGAATCGAAATTTTTATCTATTCTCACGACATCGGGCAATACTCGAGAGATCCTCACTCTCGTAACTTGGGTAATAAACTTCCCATGAAAGTGGGTCTGGCATGATCTTATAGATAGAGCAGAATGTCGTTAGGATATTTCTGATTAAATACTATTCTAAATTAACGAGAACTACGAGGATTAACTTTGTATATGGTTAACTGTACTTGATCGGGCGTGTAACATTTAAGATTCTAAGAGGAGACAGCTTTGGTCCCAGGATGTGTTTCATCACCGCACGCACAAAGGTCTGGAGATGGAGATTGTCTATAAGTGACAAGTGATGATTGTATATATCACACCGAAACAACGCCACATGACATCGTTGGATAACTAAGGAGACTTAACGGGGACTATTACGTTGTATCAAGGAAGCAAAGCGCTAGATACGGAGGAGGTAGGCTATCACCGGGGTCTAAGACATGAGGGATGAAAGCACTGTGTCTACAGACTCACGGAGGTCGGGATAACTAATCACAAATCACCTGTTCGGATTAAAATAATTGTAAAACGCAAGTCGACGACGTGTGTGTTTCCAGAAAATGAACATCGGGGAGGTGCAGGCACACGGATACGAGGTATAAGCACACACGTACAATTTGTATCGTAGTCGGGGTAGGACCAGACGCTTAAACGAAGTTTTTTGACCTATTTAACCGCTATATACAAATGACTGTCAGCGAAGAGCAGTGAACCGTTGTTCCACATTGTTGGAGCAGGGAGATTATTGTTTTTATTGTAAAAATTTTAACTAAGAGCTCAGATTGTATATTTTGTATCATATGCTCAATTGAGTATTGTATATTGGCATTGGTTACTAATCTACTTTTCTAGATTGGGTATTAAAAATGATTGATAATCTAAGTTTGTTTATCATTTGTGTTATTTAGGTTTTTTAGGGAAAACAATTAGTACAAACGGACCAATTAAATGGGCAAAGAACTTTTAAGGATGGCTAGTCTCTGTGGGTATAACTAATCTGAACCCAATTTCACAGGATTAGGTGACAAAGTAATAAAATTCAAAATTTCAAGGGATAAATTTTGCACAAGAGGAAATATATATATGGGATATATGGATATAATGTATATTTTGGTTATTATCTTAAGTTTGATACTGTACATTTTGGAAATAATATGTCCTTAGTATTGTATCTTTTCCGGTGATAAATCTCAGAAATATGGTTGCCACGAGAGAGGGTTAAAATAGATATATAATTTATATAGAATAGAATATATAATGATTGTAGTTTATTGGATATTCTGGATATTACAAAAATTAAGTTAATCACGACTTATCGACAAGATTCACATAAATAATATCAAGCATAATGAACAAAAACAGCGGGTGTAATATAAGCATATGTAGCACTTTTTAGTATATGGGAATGTTATGAATGACAGGCTGTGGTAAAATTATAATGTGATTTCAATGGTAGTGTAGTCTCTATCATGTTCTAGGCTTAACTGTTAACTTGGTTTAAGTATTAATATGGAATTCACCACATCCTCACTGCATATAACATATACAATACAGAAGTTATTAGTGGTTGTCCTCTCGTCCGAATGTACTTCAGATTTGCTGATACTCCATATCGTTATGTTAATTTTTTTGATTGAAAATCATAAATGTTTTATTAATACAGATGACATTTTTTATATTTCTGGTATATTCGTAAATTCAGGTCAAAGCAAGTAATCATTATCACTACAGGGAGACTGTGCTAACTACACCACTTCAGTTGTATTCACCGCTCATAAATGGCTGCTAAACGAGATGGCAGGTAGGAAGGAACGGACAATAGCAAAGAACACAGAGATGAGAGTTGAGACAAAGGATAAAGTAGGAATACAGAGAGAGGGAATAGGTAGGAAAGAAGAGGCATAGGAGAGGGAGTGACATATTACGTGTTTTTGTATTTGTATACAGCGACTCAGTGGCTAAAAACAGGTCAAAATTATTTTGCGGTAAAAACGAGCGGCATTACTGATGGGCTGCTTGCGTTCTGATTCATTAAAACATGTAACTTATGCATCGCACCAATTGCCCCACGCACCATTATTGATATCGCATTTTAAGCACTCTTTGTTAGTATTCATACAATGAGAGGGCACGGTGCGCAAATTCTTGTAGAGGTAACCATTGTGCTCAAACCCTGTTTTTTATTTCATTTATTTATAATGAAAGAAAATATGAGAGGAGGAATATAACAATTAATCAGAGAGGGTAGTAGTTGTGTAAAGGGCACACAGTTAAATTCTACGGATTTACATTTTATTTGGGACCATGCAATGGGCTCTACGGTAGAAGGTCCACGTATCTTCTCTGAGAATATTAAAAGCGTAATTGCGGTATGAGAATTGTGATGCGCATGCGGAGGAAATCGGAGAGCACACATCACTCTATTGTCGGTCTGACGGCGGTTGCCACAGAACCGCCGTGGAGCACGGTCTAAGGGTCATTGTTTTCTACTCCATCGTGTCAACAGACTCAGGTCAGGTAAAATAATACAAACAATGATCTCAGGGCAGGGCGACATAGCAGCCATCTTGCTTGTTTACGTGCGTAGGAGCATCTAGACAGGCAGGATCACACTCGTAGAGTTACGTATCGTTTTTGGTCGTCAAATCGCAAGTTCGTAACTTTTAGTGAAACGGTTCGTAAGTGCTACGTTCATGTTTACGTCTACGTTACGATCTACGATCGATTAGTGAAACGCTGCCTGATTTCAACCTCTGGTGTGTCCAGGGATCCGTGTTTGCCCAACTCTTGGTTTTTGTATTCAGAGTTGGTACTTACGGGATTGATCACTGTTCGTTTTTTTTTTTGCCTTTACATTTATCCATCGATTAGATGCATATATCCTTTTTACCCAGTAAAGAAATGGTACAATTCAAAAGAAAATATTCGAAACAATCCAAATGAAGAGTTCATATTGCAGTTACTGAGCGGTCACCAAGCGATCACCGTTGACATTGCGCAGGCGTTTGCACTCCGTTTGCGTTCTGCGTTCGGTCACCAAATTGTGTTCACCGTTCGCCCTGCGCTCGCTCTGTGTGAGCTTACTGTTCGATCTGCGTGCGCTCACCGTTCACTCACTGTTCACGTCGGAGAGAAAAACGTTTCAGGAACTGTAATTTACGACAGTGTTTTGTTATTTCGACGTTACTTTGTAAGACGTCATGAAGAAGAAATACATACACTGTACCATGAAATCATAATTAGATTTGTCCATGTTTTTTTTGGTCATATTTTTCAAGTTTCATTAAGCAATTAGCATTAATGATGTTTTGAAATACACTGTAAAGTTTAATTGACTATCATCAGATTTTTCTATGAATTGTTGATGATTCAATATGGTGAATGCTACGACTTGAGTGACAATTTCTGTAATTTTATAATTAATTGCTTTATTATTGTAGAAATAGTAATATGCAAAGGTTGGGCATTTTTTTTTCAAGAATGTATAAATTTTGAACCAACAATTCCTGTCAAGTGCACGTATTTCAGTTGATCATTCCATGAGTTTCTTGTTTAAATTCAGGGGAAACAAGTGCTGGTAAAAGTACACTCATCAACAAAATCATTGGAGAAAATCTGTTGTTTGAAGATCTTTTAGAGGCCACAACAAAGATTTACAGACTAAAACACTCCGACACTTACCAAATAAAAACATACAAAAGATATGTTGCTACACCTACAGTACAGAAATTCAAAAATTCCAAAGAATTGCGAAACAAGCTTGAAGATCTGGAGAACGAGTCAAAAAGAAATCCATCTCTCCATCAAGTAGATGTAATGATTCCCTTTGCTAGACTGCAGGTAAAACAATAATAATAATAATAATAATACAATAGACTTTATTTATTTTGTGATTAACAAAAGTGTAGGGTTTTTTCGACTTCCCCAACTGAGAAGTTATTAACCGCTGCACATCAACAGCGCCTTGTCAGAGTTTAAGATATAATTGTATTAATAATTGATTAATCAATATATCGTAGATCCTAGGACTTTTTAGGTTGAGTGTTATAATTGTATGTTTGTGCTTTATATTAAACATTCTATACAATTACATCGAAAGATCCATTTATCTTATAAAATTTTAAGAACTTTTGACAATGGCGCTGTGTGAGATTCCCCCAGAGAGATGTTGTGGCCGAGCGTCTAAGCGCTGGGTTTGACAGTTCGCTAGGCGGTGGTGCCGTAGTCGCTAGTTCGATCCCGGACGGGGGTGAAAATATTTTTCAGACTAGTGAGATTATTTAGTGAGAATATATATATTATATATTTATTATAAATAAGAAAATATATACAACGCTCGAAAATAACTCCCCCGGTTTTGATTTTCAATCCTTCAAGAGTTATGACAATGCTTAATTTACACATGTTATACAATTTTTCTATGAAATCAAATGCAATTATATTTCGCTTTAACAAAGTTCATTGTGTGACGTGATAGATATAAGCGTATGTCGTAATTACGTGCGATATCTGGACTCGGACTGTGCAATGTTACAAAATATAGGCCCTACAATATGTACAAGTAATATGGAAAAAAATATATTGACATTATTACATATAAAAAGGGAGGGGGGGGGGGAGTCATCGGTTTGTATAAATATGAAATATATGATATGTAAAGGTGATAGTATAAAAATATTAATAATAAAAGATAGATAAAAAAATTGGGGGGGGGGGGATAACGCCCTACTCTGCAGCAAATTAAGAATATACAGAAATGGTAAGTATATATCGATATAAGAGGGCATGCCTAATTGTACAATAGTTTATAATTTTAATGGGGGAAAAAAGGGGGAACATAGTGTGTACAATAATAATGGGGAAATTTAAACATATATGAAGAGTTGATTACTGTAAATAGCATGTCTGACCTTACGTATTAATGCGGGGAAAATGTTTCTGAAAATAAATTTTTCATAAAGTTTATCATTTGTAGCATTTAGCGGTTTGTATCTCGAATAAACAGTTTTTCTTTTTTTCACGTTTCTGTTTCGTTGGTATTCTTTCCGACATTGGTAAAAGGGTGAAAAGCGGTCAGTTCGGATGACAATTTTTTGGCAGCAGTTTCGAATATGTTACTGACTTTAGTAGCAGCTGGTATTTTGGTTCTCGTTATTTGTTGACGGTGCAGTCATCCGTGACGTGACGGTGTCGCCTGTTCTGGCCGCTGTAATTTTCTCCACAGCCGGCGCAAGTTCTTAACATAAAGTTTGGAAGAGTGCCGTCATGGATGATTTACTGTAATTCTCTTCCCTTTTTGAAATAAAATTGAGATTCCGGGGTGTTAAATATGGGCAACGTGGGCAACTTGGTTATTACATTTGCTGACAAATAGGGATTCACTGCTGGTGCTGAAACATGCTGGTTAGAAATGGATTGAGAGAAGGCTTTTGACGTTTACTTTTGATGATTTTAGTTGATTCCATATTTTTCATAACTGGGTCTTCTTCCAAAAATAGGGAGGTTATTATTTAATAACCTGAAAAACTTCGAGGATGTTTTGGATTGTGCGTTGAAACGTATGGTATAACATGTGACGAGGTTGGGTTTTACTTGAAGAAGATCCTTTCTTCCTAGATGTAGCTTTGTTGAATCGTTTTCGATTAATTGTACTGGGTAACGTTCCGTTGTAGTAGTGCATTCTGTAAATTCGCCAACGATTATTGGAGTGATTTAGCATCAGAAATAATTGTGCAGAGACGTTTGCCAAGTGTATGGATATTATTTTTAGTACTGTTTTGGGTTGAGCAGGAATTGAACATAAGGTATTGCTTAGTATCTGTCAATTTGTAAAACACGTGTTACTATGCGGTTGTCTCTTTTAATAAAACCATGACATCAAGAAAAGACAGCATATTTCTATTGGACTCCATGGTAATTTCAAGGTAAGACTTAGCGTATTAAGAATATTGAAAAACTCCGTTAACTGGTCTTCTCCTCTGTCCCAAATAATAAAACAATCGTCCAAAAAACGTTTCCACGACTGTTTTAAAAAGATCTCAAAGTTTTGTCCAAATGTCTCTCGAACTGTAGAAAATAATTTAATATTATAAATATTGTACAATCTATGCATGCCCTTTTATTATTATATGTACTTACCATTTTGTATATTTCGTAATTTGTGCAGAGTAGGGCGTAACTCCCCCTCCCCCCGATTTTTTTTTCTATCTATTTTTTTATTAATAATATTTATACTATCACAGTGGTGCATATAGGCCGATTGTAATAAAAATGTTTGAAGGCCGATTTCAAAGACTAGTTTCAACAATTTTTCAGGAGTATAATGGGCATTGCTTGGTTACACATATACACAGCTATTTCAAAGTG
>CAJDSM010104444.1:2512-13208 GCA_903981925.1 Ostrea lurida
ACCATAATGTTATATAGAATAAATTCTATGATGCGTCATGCTGACAATAAGTGCGTTTAAATAATTGTGTATAACGGCAGGAAAACTTATTACCCAACAATTTATCAGTATTGGCTACGTAAGGGCAGTACTACCCAAGTTCGTTTACCATGATATTTTTCAGCAACCGATCAAGTATTGTGATTACTGAATAAGAAAAACAACCAGATAAAAGAGAAAATATAAACGTGTGAGATTTTGACGACCAGCAAGTGGAACATAAAAGATTAGCACACTTGGACTATTCAGATAACCTCTATGTAAATATTTACTCAAACGTAGTATGAGCCACTCATTCCGGAGTAACATTACAGTAAGGTAGCTTTTAAATCCCGAATAAATACCATATTAGTACCCAGTTTAAAATAATAATGGCAGCACATGATATTTATTGCTCTGTTGGAGAGAACTCATGAATAATACCAAGAGTCATCTAATAGGCGTTTGTTTAAAGCGTCACCACGACATAACATACAAGAGAGTTATAACGGGACTACACGCAAAGTTCAAATTGACTGTATAAACAAATCAGTTCTTCTATAACTCGTGGGCAGGATCAAACGTATACGTGAGAGAAAGCATAACCAAAAACAAATAATTGTGAGTTTCGTTTAGGAAAAAGGAAGAAACATATCTTCGTTGATGGTAACATTGAAAAAATATGCAGAAACACCTTGGAAATGCATCATTTATGTAAGAATTTAAAGAAAAATAAAACATCAGCATGCTATATCCGTGAGGACCAATATAAGATTTGTACGTCCGGAAAAGTACAAAGATGAACCACATTGAAATTCCAAACAACAGTGTTATCACCTTCCATATATAAACCACTAAATAAATCCACACGTTAATAAATAGCTCCTTTTAAATAGCTGAAATAATGAGCCATATTAATTCTGTGCGACAGAAAAAAAAAGTGATATTTTATTTCTGAAATTAACGTATGCATCAGAAACGTATCAGCACCTCATTTCTTAGAGATATGGAAACACCAACTTAGACACTGTGATCGAACATTTAAACGGCATGTGTTCCTAATAATATCACATGCAAAAAGTATTGATTTGTCATGACCAACAAGCTATGCGAAGAATGACAGTGAAAAGACACAAAATCCGAAAAACGGCCTTATGCACCAATCTATACTAACAAAGAGGACCCATAAAAAAATGGGCAATCATCGCTCACCTGAGCAACAAATGTATTCATTGAGGAAAAAAAGCAATAATTCTAGGGCAATTACTACAAAATGTGCACCCAATAAATGATATTACAATGATAATAGAGATTTAGAATGTTTAAATCAGAATCTGATCAATAACTCTCCAAAATACCACCAATAAAAATGAACAATTGTACTCATATAAAAGAAAATAAAGACAAAACCATCTAATCTGTGTGTTCAAGAATGGATTGATTGGTTGGGTGATAGATCAGGAAGCTTCAAATAACTAGTTTACAAAGAATAAATTTAAGCATATTCTTTCTAATATAAAGACGAAAAAAGCAATCATGAACCAGAAGGCCCTCCACAAATCAATAGTCTACTACATACTTAAAAAAGGAAACAAGGAAAAGAATGTATCAATAGCTATTTACAAATAAAAAATCACATAACCTTCAAAAAGAAAAGTATAACAAGGACAATCTAAACTATTTAAGTGGCCTAAATCGCAATGAACCCCACGTGGGTTAAGCTAGAATTGGTAGACGTGATAAATGACTGTTGTCGAACCAATAAAACAAATATAAGAGCAAAACAATGAAACACATAGTTCTGATATTCTTAGAAAAAGATTTATAAAATATTAAAAATATACCTCTACAAAAATAAACCTGTACTTAAAACCCTTTAAGATGTAAACAGTATGTGGAAACCCCATTCTCTGATACACCAAAGTGTGAACAAATATTGAATACAAAAACATTATACAAAATAACTTCCAATGTAATAGATTTGGAAACACAAAAAACGTGTAGGAATATTATGTTTCGAATTGAGCAAAGAAACAAATATTCCCCATTATACATAGAATCTCTATGATAAATTTTTTAGAATCCCCATATAATATTAGCCCCCCACACGCACTATCACCGAGGGCTCGACAACTAATTGTTCAAACAACATGAAAAATAAAATAACTATACAAAAGCTTCAAAAACTATTTTATAATGACAAAAAATCTCACAACTGCATCAAGAACAGTTTCTTTGAAAAGAAATGTAATACTTAATAATAACAAGAAGTTTCACACATTTAACATAAATATCAAACTTTGGCCACTCACAATGTAAGACCCCATCTAAAACACTGGGTGGAATATCTGAACAACATATATATAAGTAATATCCACTCTAAATTTACACAAGCAAAAGAATTCAAGTAAATAATCCCACTCTTTCTTGGCTTCAACATGAGTTCTTAAGAAGAAGAAAATTTTTAATTATCTATCCATGAATTGAAATATTGCATAAATAAGTATAAACTTATTGATCCCCTAATTGTATACCCACATCTACTCCGAGACACATGATATACTAAAACAAACTGAAATAAATCCACAATATAAATCAGGAACAGAAGATAAATTATAAAATCCAAGCTTTTCGATAGACAATGGTTATTGAAAAAGAAATATTATCGAAGAGATTAAAAAAAATAAAAAACACTAAAATAATAGATATAATTTTCACATGAGTAAACCAAACTTTGAATCCGCTAATTGGCCCTGAAATACCTATTACCTTCCAGGAAGGTGCAAGATTAATTAATAAGATTGGAAAAAAAAACATCACTATATCAGAAAGTTTCATATTAAAATAATCAGCATATAACTTGGACCACAGGAGTCAGGTAGTTGAGAAAGATTTTTTTTAAAAAAAATGATTTTCCCTAATATAAATCCACATGTCAAACTTCTTAATTTTCCCCTATTGATTGGACCACGACGTCGGTTACCCGGGAGCATCCAATGATATTAACAAAAACTCAATCTCCACAAAATATACCAGGAAGCCATTCAAGAGAATATTCAAGGCTTTTCGCTCAAAGCTGGTTTTTTCGGGAAGAGCGAAGAGCATTTTTTAAAGATTTTCCCTAAATAGATATACACATTGGTCAAGAACTGCATGATACCCAAATCATTAAGAATCCCATCAACCCCGGGTACGAATAAAAAAATTTTGAGAAAGAATATGAGAACTTCCCCATAAATAAATCAGGAATCGCTATTCAAATATAAAAATTTAAAAAGCTTTTCTACCCAGTGGCCATAAAGAAAGACGAATTTTAAGAATAGACACCCACCCTATATTATATGCAATTATTTCGTTCAATGAAATTACCCATCTTTAATAAGAAGAGTACTGGTCCTTCATCTTAGAAACAAAACATAAAATCTCCTTTACCCAAGGCATGAATTTGTACCAAAAATCGTTTGGTAGAATGCTTCGGCTACAGCGGATTTCAATTGAGAAAGAAATATAAAAAATGTGGAAAGAATTACAGACAAACAGGACACAGATGGGAAAAGACATACGCGGACAAAATGGCAAAGCAGAAAAGTATCAATTGGACCTTCGAATGTCAAAATACAAGTATAGAGATAATAAAATTCTGCCAAAAATGAAATACTATAAAGTTTACACCAAATCGAAGAACAATTTACTGCATGCCAAATTGGGACACCTACTACGTGGCAATAATAATGCAAACAAATGAATTCTTAAACAATGTTTATCACGACAAAACGCATCGCACCAGTGTAGGAGACAGACTAACAAACAATAATGAAGGAGCGGGCTTAACTGAATTAATGCTCCATTTGCGAATGAGAAAGTCGAAACAGTAGTGAGTCTACCGGACATGTAACAGATACACCGACCCAAATGTGAACACCAAAAAAATTACCAGTGGCATCAAGAGAATAATCAGTATCTCAGTTAGGGGAATATCTGCAAATCTTGTATCAACACACAAAACTTGAAAAATAAGTAAAAAAAACAAAAAACAAGTAAACCAATTATAAGTAAACAGAATAAATACAGAGTAGAAAACAAGTACAAAAAAAAAAAAAAATAAAAAAAAAAAAAAAAACCTGAGTTAACCAACCATTGAAGAAGTAAAAAAACTGAAGTGAACACCATATATTGCAAACTTGGTTTTCAATGCTTATATTAGGTAAGATAACATAACCACTAAATATAATGAAATAACAAAATATGATATCACTAAAAACAAAAATTCATATTAACAAACAACATGAAAGGAGCCTCCACGTGGCTATGAAATGAGGTAACGAAATTACGAAAATTAATACAAAAGAAGTATTTGTTTATAGAACAAATACTAAGTGCAAAACAATCGCTTATCTTCCAATGAAGCTACACAAAAAGACGTTCCTCAGAAATCCTCAGATAAATAGAAAAATCAATAGCAATCAGATAATAAATTCAATACGTTTAATAACATTGTTACTTCGCACAATTTTATATATAAAAAATTCCATGAACATTGACGAACCCTTAATTGATTGTAACAAAATTGAAGCAAAAAACGAAGAACAAATAAAATTTTTATTCAGACTTTCTAAACATCGTTTCAAATTCTCTGTGCTAATTCATGTAGTATAGCAATTAACCACCTTCAATCCAGGTAAATAAACGATCTAGAATAATAACATCGATTGCTCCAAGCCACCTATTAAAACCGACAGTCGAAAACCGAAATGGCCTTTGAATTAAAAATCATAGACACGACTCAGATTGGGAAACTGACTTTCTATATAAATATAATTTGCTTTATGGTAGCCCCCCCCCCCCCACCCCCCCCCGATTCCAGGTAGAAACAAAAGGTATATACAAAGGAAAACGCAACCAAAAAACGGAGAAAAACTAAACAAAAAATATAATAGAATAAACAAATATATGAAATGGCAACGAATTTGTTGTAGATAGAAAGATAGAATAAAGCATTATCGCTGGTTAAAAACGAAAACCTCACTGAAGAAAAAGAAAACACCCGTTAACTTCTATCGTATCTAGTTTCTACGTTAATCGATTATATTGTTGAAAGGAAGTAAAAGATATTGAAATGTTCGCAATTACTTAAATGAGTACTCAATTAGAGAACTTCCAAACTATTGATCGGTTGATCCGACGCAAACACTCATCATAACTAATATCTATTAAACGATAAATTTGTAAAATAGTATACTGCTTGAAATGTGTTTAAATCAAATACTTAATTACAAATATTACGAGTGAATCAGCCAGACCTTTCAAATTCTAATTACATTTATAAATATAATATAAGAAACAAAAATAAGTGAGTTAAACAGTGGTAAAGGCACGGGAAATAAGAAAATTACAGAAACGCGAACCTAGAGAAAATACGAACAAGAAGGATATTCTTTAGAACCAAACGTAAAAAACAAATAACCAGGCGTACATGATAATAGAATTTGTAAAAAACTAAATATAATATTCAAAAACATCAAGCCGCAGAAATCAGAAATAATTAGCATGTCATCAATTCTCCGCCAGACTAGACAAAGTACTAATGCACATTGCAGGCACCTTTCTGCTGTTTAACTTCTTTAAAAAAAATCTCCTAATAGCTCAACAAAAAATGCAATAAAATTGATATGGCGTATCAAAGCAGTGGAATCGCACCAGTACCCATACCGGAAAAAAAAAATGATAACCGGCAAAATTATGAAATTGTATAGAAGGACTTTTCCAAAAATATAATAATGAGTCAACTAAAGATCCTAAATAATAAAATAAATATTTCATACAGATAGTTAGTTGCTATACTGTGCTTTGCATGGCAAGTTATTACCATATAAAAATTTAGTGTAAATAAAAAAATATTTTGTTATTTCTTTCTCTTAAATATAACGAAAAGGTGATTAACACTAAGTACCTCGTTATGTCAGCAAGAAATCCAGACAAAAAAATGAGCGCCACAGAGTGCGAATTTCCACAACGATTTATCATTTCATACAATTTAATTAAATAAAAGAATTAACCAAAATTCTCTTACACTCCACTCAAAAACTAATCAGAGGAAAATTGGAAAAAAAAAAAAAATAAAGACAACTTATACAAATTGAATAATAATGATATAAATTTGAACCTCGTATAAAAATTCATAAAATAAAGAGTAGAAAAAAAATTAATCCAAATTTCTGATTTGAAACATGACTTATTCAAAGACTCTAAAAATAAAGATTCGATTGAGAAAAAAAAAAATATCACAAATTGATTGCTATCCAAAAACAGAACATCGTCGCCTGAGATCTCTTTTCTTCTAATTCCCAATTATTTTGTAAAAAAAAAAACATGATTAGGTAATAATATATCGTAATAATCCTTAAGAGATCAGAAACGTCACTAATTCATATACATTGTAAATCTATAAAGTCAAAACCAATAATAAAAGTGAACATAGATACTAAAAGAGCCAGTGTTCATTATTTCTGATTCTACCCTCCACTCTACATTAAATTAAAAAATAGAATCAAAACCCAATACACTAACCTAACCACGCTGTATAGAAATAATCCGACTTTCTTGGAAAAACCTCGCTGCAGTTTTGTCCTACTAAGCATAATCATTTCTCCTAACGGAAAGACTTAAAAGCTTATTTAATATGAATACAAAGTCGTGTTAGGCAGAATTTGAATAAACTGTGACTAACAATTACCTCTGTGTAATCAAAAAATTAAGACGAGGCCGATGATGCCAAACACAATCGGATAAAAAAATAGAAATGACGTGCATTGCTCAAAAGGAAAAAATCGAAATCAGTAGAAAAGGCGGATTATTGTAAGATTGTGTACGTAAAATAAGAAAAGAGGGAAAGATGGGGGTGGACTCTGTTGGAATTACTGTTCATAACTAGTATGTGTTCGTTTAGAACAGGACTAAGACGAGATGGCACATGGAGAATGAGAACAAAAGAAAGGGTTGTTTTGTTTATATTGTTTCCAATATTGATTTATGATCTTCTTTGTATTATATAATTATTTTGGAAGAGCTGAGTCTGGTTAATGAGTAAAACCTTTATTCAATATAAAAATAAGATTGTCAAGAGTATTCCTAAAAAAAAGGAACTGTACTTACACCTAGCAAATCAATACATAAAAGGGATGCAAAGACATAAACAGGAATCTCAAATATTAAAATAAAGAAAATTATGTTGTGTAAACAATAAAACGTAAAAATTTTCCTAATAGTCCGATATATATAATCTAGTAATTATTCTAGTAATTACATAAGCACTCATATTTGATATTTCATATCAACCAAAGATATCTTTTCAATATTATCTAAAGTTATTATTATCTTTTTCAATCATGTTACAAATAAACATTGCTGGTAAACAGACTGATATAATAATAAACATATAATTATCTAATTCTTCAGTATAATATATCTTTATATAGTGACGCGAAATAGCGCGATATAATTAACAACAATCTATATTATTGAGTAATATTACTGACAATAACATGTTATAAAACGGCCTTAAATTTCTAATTGATAAAAAAAAGGCAATAAATTAATATTATCTAAACAACCTTTATTTTTGAGTTTCTTACCAGGTCAAAACAAGTTGGCTAACCAATTGTATGTAATCGGGTCTGTCACGCTCCTGCGTGTGAGCGATGGTTGAGGTTTGTTTGGTTGGATACAAAGAAGTTTCGAGCCCCGTCTGGCAAAGTGACCTAAGAACTACGAACAATTATGAATTAGTAGAATCACGGGTCTTCGTACATCATTTTATAAAAAAAAAACAAGAAAGCCCGTTCGTAAGCAGGTACGGCACGCAAAAAAAACTCTCACAACTCTAAAAAGCCCATAAAAATGCTAAGATAGATCCAAATTAATAGCATAGACCCTCTCTAATCTGCGTAGGGTGTGGTGTGGGGTTGTAAATGTGAAGCTCAAGAGTAAAAATAATTGATACAAACAGCCGAAATCAATCATAACTCGACCTTTATTTGTTATTGCGTAGTGGGGGTGTGCTGAGTGGGAGTGGACTAAAAATGAGTTGCTAAACTAGGAAAAATGAATACAATCTTTATATCTACAAATTTACGGCAGTAGTAACGTGGGTGGGTAGTGATGGACATCGGATGGTTGCGGATGTAAAATGCAGAACCACCTTTTTCAGAATATATTTTAGAGGATTATTTTGCCTAAAAGTAGAAAAATAGGCGAAAAAGTGAAACTGAAATTACAGACTAAACTTATTATAAGGAGACCCGCAAGGAGATGAGGGTGAGAAGAAGAAAAGGTGCGCTGAGCTAACGGTAGGTCAGGCAGGAATGAGGTGGTGTCGGTTGGACGAACCAGATGTAGGGATTGATAATGAAAAAATAAAACGTCAAGGACAGAAATTTTCACCTATGACCAGACGGTCGTGTTTTTTGACTCTGTATTAACCAAAAACGACACGTTAGTCGCAAAGAACCATGCTCCATGTCTACCGTATATACAACTAACTTTGGTGATAAAAAATATCATCTCATGACTCAGGGGCGGAAAAAAAGAGCGAGAGGAGCGACAAGGAGGTGGGACGACAATATAAAATGCCGAAAAAATGAAAAATGATTTTAAAAACAAAAAGAACCAAAATAAGAACACCAAAGGGAAAAAATTCACAGGGCCATTTCAAAACAGGAGGGGGGAGGAGTGGTATCATACATAAAGGGTTAGACAAAAAAAATGTATCCCAAGAAGGACAGCGAAAATTTCCGCGGAATTGACTCTAGAGGTATTCACTTGAATTAACATAATCGTTTTATGGTGAGTTGGTGGTGGACAAAGAGCAGAAGCTAATATTTGAGTTTGGGTGGGTTGTGTTTCTAATTGCTAAATAAATAACATACAATCAAATTGTGTGGAGGAAACAATCCTTCAGGAAAGGGGGATGAAGTTTTGTCTATGCTTAGAGGATGACCTTCTAGTGATGTATGTTGTTAACCTCAAAAATAAATCAAAAAATAAAAATTTATGTGAAACAATCATGATCTAGAATAAGACCAGTTTTAACAAATTGCAAAAGGAGTTTCGGTGGAGTTATGATAAACATACAAGTGTTAATAGAAGCTATAAGAAAATATTTCAAAAATAGATTCAAAAACCGTATCAACTCATTACAAAAGTATGTTCTTTTATTATAACAGCTTCAGTTTTGAAAAATCATCTAATATTCAACCTAATAGACTTTGTTTATTTATACCAGAGTCCTGCGCGATCTCGCATAATTGTACTGGGACCAAAGACACTGATGGAGAATACTGGTTAATCGAATGCGACGAGTGAGCAGAGGGATCAAAGTCTATTGTCATAACATGCGACGAACCCCGACAAGTACATCACCCTAAAGCATGCCAAGCAACTTTTGTTCAAGCACGGACAGGTCAAACTGATTGATAGAAAATAAACGAGTGTCATCAAACACAAGTCTCCATATGAAAATCAGCAAACTTTTCCAGAGTTGCCATAATATATTTCAGTACTTAACATGAATATGACGTCATTAGAATTTAACACAGAAGTCTAAGACATTTGAGAAAAAGTGTGTACAAAAAAAAACGTCCTTTATCCCCTTTACTCTGCCGATGAAGTAAGTTATCCAAAAAAAACCTAAAAATAATACCTTGTAGTAGTAAATGCATATCGAACATATCCTCTAAAACAATTAAAATGATAAAAAAAAAATATAGATGTATAAAATTTAATGTTCTAAAATTTTTCATGGATGCAAAATCGCAGTTTAGCAACACAACCTCCGTCCAAGAGCAAAGGCAGGATTCAGGTTGCCAATGGAGGATAAGCATCATCTGACGACCTGGCTCACACCGCCGTACACTGTATGAAAAATAGCGTTTAATCTGTTATTTAATATCCAATTTCCCAATTAAATCTTCAAGTTTAAAAGATATAATTCAGATTTAATACCAAATAAACATCAAATTTAATTGGAGTTTACACTGACGATAATTCTTAGAAATACCGAAATTTAATGACGCGGTTTCAAACAAACCGATTTACATCCAAAATCAAAATTCAACATAGCAAATACTTAAAAACTCATATTTAAAGCGATGAATTTTCAGATTTAACTTTTACATTATACTCCACGTATACGTCAGGTTTAAGGGGCATTAAACCTCATTTTACGTGGGATTTCACGTTTAAATTGTACATTATACTCCACGTATACGCCACATGTAAGCGACATTAAACCTCATTTTACGTGGGAATTCACATTTAGAGTGTTCATTATACTCCACGTATACGTCAGATTTAAGCGGTATTAAACTTCATTTTACGTGGGATTTCACGTTTAAATTGTCCATTATACTCCACGTATATGCCAGAATTACGCAACATTAAACATCATTTTACGTGGAATTTCACATTTATATTGTGCATTACACTGCACGGGACGTAAATATTCCACTGGAACCTTTCCAACATCTACCTCCAATTACCCTAGTATCATTCAGAACTGGTACGAAACCTCACTTTTGTGAGTTTTTGCACTTAATTCATATTCCTTTTACACCACCTGCATGCCAGAATAAGATGCCACTTGACCAATATCGTAAATACTGATGTTGGAAAATATAAATTA
>CAJDSM010104523.1:0-19310 GCA_903981925.1 Ostrea lurida
GCGGGGGGGGGGTCGCCCGTCTGGGGGTGTATGGTGATATCTACATATGGTAATCCTCGAGGTATGTGCCCGTGTCCATCCTTAAATACCGTCTGGTAGACAGAGATAGTTCCCAGACGTTAGCTCTCAGATTATGATGACCTTTGTATGCCGTTATGGAGCCTCTGTGTGCATGTCTAATTGGCGTGTGGCTATCCCAATAAGTATCACAGGCCGGGCAACAAAGGTGGTAATTAATCTCGATTGAAAGTCTGTGAGATAGATATACCATAGAGGCCAAAGGCCTATCTAATAGTTCACGTACTCTGACCATTCTGAAGGTTGACATGCAATATTGTCTGAGCTCTGCAAGGTGCTTATCGAGAAGCTAATAGTTATCGCAGTAGAATTTATCGCCTATGTGCCTAGAGTCACTGTAGCTTTCACCAAACCATACTATTAAGGAAGAGTACTTCAAGGGGACGCGCGCAGAATCCAGATGTATGTTTCCCTTTTTTTTGTAATAATTCTTTGTCAATCAAAACAGGTCAATGTGCTTCTCATAGACTGCACCTTGGTACATCAAGCTTTGACACACCATAAATACATAATGTATAGGCCCCCTCCGGGTTCTAGAGCATTATCCTCTGCGTCGCGTACCCGCGGTACGGCCGTTATGCCAGCTCAAATCAGAGGTACAAATCCAACATTGCCCATAACCCTACAAGAACTGTCTCGATTAGTGAGATACAGAAGATGTGGCATCTATTTAATCTGAATTTTCGGCCCTAAACACTGAGATCTAGAGTAATATATCGGGTAGGTTAGGGCGAGTACCTTAACCACCCTCATCTGGGGACATATTTAATCAGTTCAAAATGAAAGGTATGGCTTTTCAGTCCTTAGAAAGTTCGCTTTTTCTGTCTGTGAAGCAAGTCCTTGTGAGAATTGAAACTTGATAATCTTCTTGGTTATATGTAAAGGAACCATAATGCGCATATTTTGAAAGAATGTAATATGATGTAATTAGGAAAGACTTCCGATTTCGAGACTTAGAAATTTTAATGCAAATATGAGAGCTGCCCTGTGGTTTGGCATATGAACTCAGCGTGACCGTGCCGTCAAGGCCCGTGGGCCTCTTGTTGTATGGATGCAGCCAAGGAGTGAAAAGAAACTGAGTTGAAAGAATTAAAAAAAACTCAGGATCTGACCCTCAATCTTTTAGATTTGGAAGCCCATGCTATCTCACTAATACCTTTCAGAACTTGATGACATAGATGTCAAAGAAATAATGGATGCATGTTTTATTTTGCTAATTATTAGGTGTGTGATACTTATTACAATGCCACAGCCAATGACACAGAGCCAAGTCCTACCAATATCAATGGGATATTTAAACGTGAGACAATGTTTATCATCCCAGAGGGAGAGGCTGCAATCTACAACTCTCCACCGAGACTCAACAGCACTGATCAGGTCACTATTGAGGAAGATTCAGGTTAGTGGTTTAAATCATATAAAGTTAAAATGATATTTACACTGAATGGCAAGAGTTTGGTGAATTTAAATGAAATTTTACATCGATGAAGTTAAGTCGGCAAGAATTTGCTGATCTTTTTTCATTGTTAATTTGTATTGTTTGTTGTGTTACGAGCACGAAATGAGGGGAAATGTGAAATGTTGATCTTTTAATTTTAGATGCAGTAGAGTAGAATGAGCTAAATTTTTACATCACAAAATATACATTTTACTAGCCCCCTTTGTATAATTCTGATCCCTCAATACGTTGATGTAGTGTGACATGTATTAGTATGGTATCATGTATTTAAATCCAACAAAAGTAGAATGGTGTTGAAATCATTTGAGACTTATTTTACATGAGAAAGTGATCTTTATGAAGGAACACTTCAGTACCAGCTGATTGCTACAGATGATGAGGGAGACGTGATCAAGTTTCAGCTGATAGAAGATGAGTTTGCTCTTGGAGAAGTAAATCTTACAACAGATGGCTTGTAAGTAATCTAGTGTATTTTCATAAAATTCAATTTTTATGCCCCTGGCATTAAGGGGTCGGGGCATATAGTTTTACCCATGGCTGTTCTTCCGCAGCGAGCAGTTTTCCAGACTTTTTCCTTAAACCCCTTGAGATATTGAACTGATTTTTCGTGTAATGGTGTATATTAGTGAGTTACAGATTGAGTGTGAGTTATGAATTGTAATTTACAAAATGTTTGATGTTTCTTGCAGTCTATCATTCAAACCATGCAGTGATTGTTCAGGCGTACAAATGGTCAACTTTACTATGTATGAAGTGCAGATATTTGCAGAAATCGTCCCCAAAGACAGCACTGCAACCCTTTATATTACTATACAGGAGGTCAATGATCCCCCCACCATTTTTGTGTCCAGATATGGCCGGTTGATACAACATGCAGACCCTGTGGAACCAATTGTGGTATAACTTTATTTGATTCACCTCACTTTTTTTTTTAAAAATATTGAATATTGTTCTTCCTTATTATCATGATGCATCATGGATATTCAAATGAAATCTTCACAATAAAAAAAAAAATAGAATTGTTTGTTTTTTGGGGGGAAAATTAATGTATTTGAGATGTACATGGATATTTTTGCTCAATTCCTTTACATGTGAATTGATATTTTTGCTTAATTCCTTTACTTGCAGATTTTACTGGAGGCCAAAAATGACTTTAATTCGGACAGATGGAATGCCACTTGGAGTGCAGCTGTAGGGGCCTATGACCCGGAGTCCTCAGACATTGTCAGTATCAACTTCATCCAGCCTCCTGGTGGGACTCTCACCCTGTCAGCTGTAAACAGAAATGTCCCCCAACTACTACAAAGCTGTGACCAAGCTGAGGATAGTGAGGTATAGCTCATGTGATAGCTATACTGTTGTAATAGTGTTGTGTTTAAACTCAACTCCTGAATATCTTGGACAAAATCTGTTGAATTTTATCTTCATAAGTCCATTATTGGAACATATAATTTTAGGTCGACATGATGCCTTGTCAAAATTTCTATGAAACACTGCCTCGGAATGAGACGCTCTTGTCCTGGTTGACCTTTACCGCGACCTTTACACAGCCAACAAATGTGTTTGGAAATTTTACTGCTAGTATGTATTTTTCGGACACGTCCAATGGAACTTCCCTGCCTATCTCACTTAAATTTGGCATCATGGAGTCACCTTGTCACAACAGAGCACAATGCAAGCGTAAGTGTTTATTCTTAAATGATTTATGCTAAATCACAGGATTTCATGTTATTCTTTTTAGGTCACCTATATCACTTAGGTAGCTGATAGTGGTCTACTTTTGTTACATCATCATATGTTGACATTTGTTGCATTTTCAGCTTCTTAGATATACTATTGGTCAAAATTAATGAATTTTGTGGCCACTGCTTCCCAGGAAAGTGGGTAAACCTAAGCCTAAAAATACTAATTATGAAATTGTAAACCTAAATATGATAATTTTTCTATTCCCACACCAAATCCATTCACTATAATTTTGTTCCAAGGCCAAATTAATCGCTATTAAAGTTTTTGACCAAAGAGTTTCATACTTGTCAAAATACAGTTCATTCTTTCTCAATAAACCTTACGTTCCCTCAAACAATTCAATTGTCAAAATGGGCAGACTTTGTAACTGAGACTTGGCCCAAAGTGATGTTCCATTACTGACCCAAACCTGTTGTTCTCCATCTTCAATTATTCCATTCTTGCTGAGCTTCCATTCAAACTGTTCCCCATTCCTTCCCCAATCATGTGAACAATTTCATTAAAAGTTCAAAAATATTTTTTATTCCTGAACATGTAGAAAACAAGCTATCTTCTCTTTTCCAGAACATTTAGAAACAAACAAGTTTATAGTTTTACACACATGCATGTATTGAGACCTCTATGAATTGTCAAACTCGCGGGTCAGAGGTTCAGGCTCCAGAATAATGCATGTTTTACTTTTTTAAACAAACAAGAAAATCTCTATTGAAGAGAAACGGTTAAAATGGTTTGTCAATCTTTTATGAGTTAAAAATAATTTCTGACAGCTACTACATGTGTTTATTTGTATTGTCAGCCACTGGAATCTATTCTTGCGAAGACACACATCGCACCCACAGCTTTGATGCCTACTACCAGTGTGTATGTGCAGGAGGCTGGCAAGGAACGTATTGCAATGTGGACATCAATGAGTGTTTGAGTGACCCCTGTATCAGTCCATATGTCTGCTACAACAACGAGAACTACTATGAATGTGCCTGTCCCTTGGATAATCCTCATTGTGAATTTGAGCTCTGGCTAATCGCCATCATTGTCCTAGCAGGGGTCCTGCTCGTCATCTTGATCGTAACTGGAATCTACAGGTTCAAGTACAAACGCAGGTAATAATTGTGAGTTTTTGATATTTTTAAAGCATTATTCAGCGCTCCAACTCAACTATACCGTTCATAATTAAGTCATGCTCATACATTTATTTCATTGCATAAGTGAGCATTATATATTTTCGGACACCCAATCAGCAGTTCTCAGCATTATTTTAAAAAATGAAAGGTCTTATTTTTATTTTTTCCAGCCCTCTTGACTATGAAACAGAGTGAGTAATTTACTGGAAAATTTCATAAAAATCATAAACTAAAGTAGTATTTCCATACTTAGAAGATATTTCTAAGTACTGTAGTTATTCAAAATCTGTTGAGTGATAATTTTCAGATGTTGGACAAAATGCATGTGCACTTTTTTATTTGTATTTGCAGTAGCCATTTTGGATCCACATCTTCAATGACTGGATCAGCATCAAGTATCAGTGATGATGACGAGGAGAGTTTGCTTGGTAATATATTAGACATCAGAATGGATTATGAAAATCGGAAGACATTTTATAAAAAAAATTTCCATTAAACATAATATTTGTTGTACTTTTAGACGAAAAGTCTTGGTCGTTTGAAGGAGCCTCAGCTGATGTAAGTCTTGTTGTTTTATTTAAGGTTCTAACAGCATGTGCATGAGGTTTATTTTTTTCTTTAAAAAAAAAAAACAAACTGAGAAGCACAAGGAAACTTTCTTAAATACAACACCCCACCCCATAGAAATTTTCAGAATAATTTTACTCAATTATATGATCCCATACAACAAAAAGGAAGCAAGTAAAATCCTTAAAGAACATTACAAATAGGAAATGTTTCTCTGTTGCTTTTTTATCCTGAGTTTGATATTAAAATTGCATGAATTCTGTCTTCTTGGCGCTTACTCTGCTTATCATGACAAATTTTATTTCCTTTATCTATACAGATGGAGTATTTTAAGAACCCAAATTTCAGCAGGGTAAATATGTTATATGTAAAATTGTTGCATGTCTACGTATATATGTTGTCTTATGTGTAGTCACATGATGTTTGTAGAAATTGTTGTCACATGGTGTGTTGTAGAAGTTGTCATTATATGATGTGTGTAGAATTCAAGTCCTTTCTGTTCTTCAATATTTTAGTATCACCTTTTCTCATAATCACCTAATCATCTTATTCAACATCATATATGCACATGTACATGTATATGCTTGTGTTCTAGTCATCATTTCCATGTTTTAATTGATATTTCCTAAATCTTGCATCAGATATTGATATAATTTTGTGGACCAAGGTCTTACAAGTCATTTTTAGCTCGCCGGGACGAATGTCGGAAGGCTATTGTCATGACCCCGGTGTCGGCGTCAGCGTCACAAAAACTTTAACCTGGGCTATATCTTTTGAACCAAGGGGGACAGAGCTTTGATATTTCACATATAGGTGCCTCATGATGAGACCTTTGTTTGTACCAAAACTTTTGACCTAGTGACCTTGACCTTGGACTTTGACCTACTTTTCAAAAACTTAACCTGGGCTATATCTTTTGAACTAAAGGAATAGGGCTTGATATTCCATGTATAGATGCCTCATGATGAGACCTTTGTTTTGGAATCAAGACTTTTGACCTCTTGACCTTGGACTTTGACCTACTTTTTAAAAACTTTAACCTGGGCTATATCTTTGAAGCAAAGGAATAGGGCTTTGATAATGCATCATGATGAATCTTTATTTTGGTACTAAGACTTTGACCTAGTGACCTTGGACTTTGACCAACTTTTCAACAACTCTTACTTGGGCTATATCATTTGAACTAATGAATTAGATCTTTAATAATTCACATATAGATGCCTCATCATACAGACTTTTGTTTGATACCACGGCTTTTTGACCTAGTGACCTTGACCTTACACGTTTACTTACTTTTCAAAAAACTTTCACTAGGTTTATATCTTTCGAACCAAGGATGAGAAGGCTTTGATTTAACACATTAAATGCCTCATGAAGAACCCTTTGTTTTGGTACGAAGACTTTGACCTAGCGAACTTGGCATTAGATATTGACTTACTTTTCAAACACTTTGATATGGGCAATATTTTTTCAAATGAAGAGGATGGGGCTTTGGCATTTCACATATAAATGCTCTCTATTGGTAACAATATTTTTGACCTAGTTATCTTTTGAAATAAATTTCAAAAATTCCAAACCTGGCGTTTTATCTTTTGACAAAGAGGGATATCTTAAGGGCTTTGATATTTCTAAAACAATGTATCTTTTTCAAGACATTTCATTCACTACCAGAGCTATTGACTTGGATTTGGACTTTACCTAAGGGGGAATAAGTTTGATAGTCATGCTGCCGGCGAGCTATGTTGTCTTCTGACAACTCTTGTTGAAAGGTCTAGGTCACTCAGAACACATTTAAATGTTCCTTATTTTCAACATACTTTGATATAAAAGTTCCCCTAAACTTTCATCATAAATTGATCATAATTGATCACAAATATTCCTTTGGACAGTGGACTTTTGGACCAAGGTCATTTGGAAAGTTCAAGGTCATCCAGAACATATATCTGATATAAGGAGAAAATGCCTTTAATATTCAACAGTTTTTAGCTCACCTGAGCCGAAGGCTCAAGTGAGTTTTCTGATCAAAATTTGTCCGTTGTCTGTCGTCGTCGGCGTGTTGTCGTCGTAAACTTTTCACATTTTCAACTTCTTCTCAAGAACCGCTGGGCCAAATTCAACCAAACTTGTTAAACATCATCCTTGGGTGAAGGGGCTTCAATTTTGTTGAAATGAAGGACCAGGCCCTCATCAAAGGGAGATAATCATGAAAATGCAAAATAGGGTGGTGTCATTTAAAAAATCTTCTTCTCAAAACCACTATGCCAGGAAAGCTGAAATTTATATGGAAGCTTCCTGAATATAGAGGAGATTCAAGTTTGTTCAAATCATGACCCTCGGGGGGTACGATGGGGCCCCAATTAGGGGATCAAAGTTTTACATATGATTATAAGGGAAAATCTTTAAAAATCTTCTTCTCAAGAACCACTGGGCAAGGAAAGGAAATTTTATATGGAAGCTTCCTGATATAGAGGAGATTCAAGTTTGTTCAAGTCATGACCCCCGGGGTACGATGGGGCCCCAATAGGGGATCAAAGTTTGCATATGATTATATAGGAAAATCTTTAAAAAATCTTCTCAACAAGAACCACTGGCCAGGAAAGCTGAAATTTATATGGAATCTTCCTGATATAGAGGAGATTCAAGTTTGTTCAAATCATGACTCCCAGGGGTACGATGGGGCCCCAATAGGGGATCAAAATTTTGCATATGATTATATAGGAAGATCTTTAAAAAATCTTCTTCTCAAGAACCACTGGGCAGGAAAGCTGAAATTTATATGGAAAGCTTCCTGATATAGAGGAGATTCAAGTTTGTTCAAATCATGACCCCCGGGTGTACGATGGGGCCACAATAGGGGATCAAAGTTTTACATGCAGATACATAGAGAAAATCTTTAAAAATCTTCTCTCAAGAACCACTGGGCCAGGAAAGCTGAAATTTATATGAAATCTTCCTGATATAGTGGAGATTCAAGTTTGTTCAAATCATGACCCTCGGGGTATGATGAGGCCCCAATAGGGGATCAAAGTTTTACATGCATAGATATATAGAAATTCTTTAAAAATCTTTTTCATTGAACCAGAAGAGTGGATGTTTACCTGAAAGCTTCCTGATATGGAGTAGATTTAAGTGGGTTCAGATAATATTGCCTTCACCCGACATAGGTTAGATTTAGTCCACAGTTGGTACATTCTAAATCCCAAACTACTGCTCTTCTTATTGAAGCAGCTGTGCTCAGGTGAGCGACGATGTGGCCCTTGGGCCTCTTGTTAATAGGTATTGTTTTTGGCTTGTCCGTCTTTCTGTCTGTGGGTCCTTCACAAGTTTGTCAGCGCAACTCCTCTGAAACTAATGATCCGATTTTTACAAAACTTGACATGTAGCAAGGACATCATATTTAGCAGTGCATATTGCCAGGAAATTTTGATCCTCTAATTTCTGTGGGAGTTATGCCCATTTGAACTTAGAAATTTGCGAAAAATCCTCACCACAACTTATTTGAAACTACTCAACTGACAGCACAAGGGGAAACATATGAACAAACTTTAATTGATCATGTATTACTAAAAAATAATAAAAGGTAAATGTTCCAAGACAAAGATCAATCAAGGTCATTTTGGAATAGTCTAGGTTACTCGGAACATAAGAAAAAAATTCCTCATTTCAACAATTTTTAAACAGGTATTGATCATATATCACACAAGTTAGTAACAGGTAAATGGCTTTCAGTCAAAGGTCATTTGAGGACATTTTGTAAAGGCCATAATCATTCAGAATATATATCTGATACATGTATATATATATTAAAAAAAACTTCATTTCAACAATTATTGATCTTTTGCACTAAAGTCTTTCAAGGTCATTTTTAAAAGATCAAGTTCACTCAGAACATACACCGTACATGAGGTTCCCTATTTCAACAGTTTTTGAACAACACCTTACATGAGGAAAGGGTTCCCTATTTCAACAGTTTTTGAACAGGTATTATCATATCACATCCATAATAGTCAAATGACTTCCAGACAAAGGTCACTCAAAGTCATTTTATAAAGGTCAAGGACACTCAACATATATATATATAGACCTTCATCTCTTCAGTTATTGATCATTATGCAAGTCATTTGTCATATGAAGTAGTTCATTGGTTAGGTGCAGTTATAGGCAAGCATCCATCAGTTTTCCGTGCCCTGATATTCTTGTTGATTATTTTATACAATAGGATTTCATTGGAGAATTCGATGATGACATTCCTCCCAAAAAGGTGAGCAGTAACACCGAGAATTGTAATAAATGAAATTAAAGATTTTATGAAATTTCGATGTATACCCAAAGTTGTTGATCACTAGTCCTTATAGTACCTATTGTATTACAGGATGCATTAGATGAGATGTACAGGGTAAATGTTGTTTTACTCGTATCATGTATCATTAGGTGGTGGTACACAAATATTGGGGAATCTGTCTTTTCTCATAGTGTCATTATTTACTTTTACATGTTGTATCTTTCGATGGCTGCTTTTGGGAATGTTTTTTAGCTAACATTTAAATGAATTTCATTGAATTTCATTGACACTGAAATGTATTTTTATTAATAAACTAATTTAATTTTAATTAATAGCATGAAAATGAATTTTCTCATGTCTGAGAATTATTTTAACTTTTACTAATTTGCTCGTTCTGTTTTTTTTTTATTTTGTTTTTAATTTGGTTTGAAATATAAAAATGAAAGTTACTTGAAGTATTACAATGTACTTTGAATGGCATTGTCAATATTGACACATATTGAAGTGATCTGATTGGACCTGTATAAATCTAAAAAATTAGGTATTAAAACAAAGTTCAAAAACTGGAGACCAACACCTTAGGTTAAAATTGTGGTAGATTCTCACGAGTGGATACCATACAGTATTCAATAGGGTCTGCAACCATAAGTAAAACTTAAAAATAAATAAAACAGATCACCAACACATCGTAAGAATGCTGTTTGAATTTATTTTGGTTGACCGGTTTCGACCTTAGAAGGTCGTCATCAGAATTAGGTATTGTACAAATAAAAAGATAAGTCCACATGGACTTTCTGTGTACAAACATAAGGGAGAACCCCGTTAAAAAAAACAACAAAAACAAAAAAAACTTCATGCTTTATTATTTGGTTTATATTACCAGCTATCAAAATTGAAATGATAGCCATTTCTTGATGGATGATTTGCAAATCTTGATAAATATAATATGGTTATTTTAACAGCTGGAAATATTCCGAAAGAAATGAAATTTGTTTTTGAAAATACATGAGAGCTTGAATAGCTCACAGTTTGATATGCATACATGTATATATTGATATCACTCTCACTTTGATGCAAAACATATGTGTTAGGTAGGTGGATTATAAATATCAGTCAGCCTGAAAATATAAGTCAACACTATATATAACTTAATTCTTATGATATCAGTCTTAGGTAGTTAAAAGTACTAATTATGAAATTCTTAAAAGTTATTGTAAATAAGGTTGAGTAGTTGTTGCGGCATCAACAGCCAGCATTTCTGAAAGTGGTCAATCATTTTGCAGGACCATCACAACCCAGCTCTGGACATAGAACCAGAATACGGTATGGAGGATGACAGGGTCTATCATGAGAGACACACTAAATCTACCTTTGAACCTCTCGTACCCACTAAATATGAAGGAGACAAACTTCCAAAGAACATCCCAACCATCTTGACCACTGGTAAACGTGGCCGAGTCCTGCCATCCCTGAATGTAGATAAGTCCTCGCCCTACTACCCTCCTCCCCCATACACGCTGATGGAGAAACAAGGCAAGAAGAAGAAGAGGAGCAAGCGGAAGGTTGGTAACAAGGACAGGGATTATAATGATGAGCATCTGTATGAAGGGAGACACACTCCTACCACTCAGATCCAGAGAGACACGGCGAAGATGTTTGAAGCTGCAAATCAGGCAAAAGAAGATGTACCTAAAAAGCATGATGTAGGGCCAGAGAAGGGTTATGCTAAAGTCCATCCTACTGCAATGGAGAAGAAAGGACCTAAAGAAAAGAACCATGACTTTTCTTTCTTTAGCAAATCCCAGCCACCTCCACATCGAGCAAGGGCAGGTGACCCCAAACTACAGAAGGTTCACCCTTTGCCAGAAAGTGGAGGAAATGCCGGATTTGAAGCCAATATGACCAGCACACCCAAGTCTGAAGATATCCACATGCAGTTATCCAACTCAAATGGACCGAGAAGCTTCAACCATGACCATGTGAATTTTGAGAGTGAATTGTGATTTTTATTTATTTATTTTTTTTCATTTCCGTCCATGCCAAATATTTAGATGTTGTGATTGTAATGTAACTGGGGTGATGCATGTACAGTATTCACATGTTTTATTTACTTGTTTATGTAGGTTTGCTTTGTTTATGTAGGTTTGTTTTGTTTCTTTCCTATTAACTGTTTGACCCTTTGTAAATGAATTGTCAGATATAATAATTTTTTTCATTTCATACAGAGACTTAATTAAGAAACATTCTGAACAGATAAACACAAGAAAACAGTAACTGTGTGTTTACACAATACATTATATGTTTTACTAACAAATCAGTTTGAATGATTTATGATTAATAAAGGAGAAAATATACACATGCTTTTGTTTATTTTCATGAGAATCAGCTGAAACTGATGTTCATGTCTTTTTATTTAAGCTGAGATTAAAGTACACAATAATAGGAGATGGACAGAGACGAAGGACATGGGTAGCATACCAGGTAGTCTACTTTTAACCCCAATTTTAAAGAAATTATTTTTTTCACATTCCACCTAATGCTTGATGCCTGGTGACATTCACTCTTAACAACATGTACTAGGTTACATACTGTATCGGTTTGAGTTTAATATTAGTTGCCTTAAGGTCTTTCGAATATCCTATTTCCGATGAGCTTTCAATGGTTAGTTGATACATGTACCTTTGACTCATTACCTGTTGAAGGGTTTAGAGCCTTTGTGATACACAGAAGATTCTTCACTGAAACTGATCACATCCATGCAGCTCCCAATGCTTTACCCATGAACCTATAGGTGAGAATGGATTACACAAAAGAATACAAATTCTTGATTAACACCCCCACCCCTGGAACTATACAGTACAGTAAACAACTCATTTTAAAACCAAGAAGGGAGTAATCTATCATAATAATGGCTGACTGCCTTTTACATGTAAAAGATGGATGGATTTATCAATATCAGGAATATTTGTCTATATTCCTTTCGGATGTAAACGCCTGATTAAGTAGGTTTGCAGGTTAACTGCTAAACTGCAGATCACGGATTTTATTACTATTTTTTTTTAAAGATAACTTTATAGTAAAACTACTTTTTTGTTCACTAAATGAAGTACATTTGAGAGTTTTCAGTATAACATATCCTCTACTTTTCATTCATGTCAGTATGGTGCACAAAACTGGCCAATTGATGTCGGTGTTTAAAACCATCATTTCGCAAATTCTACGGTCGCTATTTATAATGACCTTGTTTGCGATTACAAATTATCACTGAGTCATATGGTTACTGATTAGTTTCATATCGTATGATACTCGTTGTTAGACTGTCATTTTCGTACTAGATTTGACGACGGGTAACCCCGTTTACTTTGTTTCGACTACTGGCTCACGGCGGGTGTGACCGGTCAGAAGAGGATGCTTACTCCTCCATGGCACTTGATCATGCTTTCGCTTTTGTCGGAGGTCCGTGTTGCCCTACACTCGACTTTGTATGTTTATTGGAACTATGACAGTTACATTTGACACATTGTTTACATTGCCAGTATATATATAAATCTACAGATAGTAAGCCTGATATTAGATTCAATATCTCAACAAGTAGGATGGTTTTTCTGCTACCTTTAGATATACCGGCGTTATACAGCAAGATTTCCCATGAAGACTGATTATATAGTGCGACCCCCCCCCCCCCCTCCCTGGAAGTCTGGCTACATAATGAACCTTTTTCCCGCGGAAGCCTCGCTATATAGCCAGACTTTCCCCCTTTTAATATAGTGAGATTGACACATTTCCCCATTTGTTTTAGTATCCGGACAAGTGTTTTTCTTTAATTTACATGTGTTTATTGAATTGGTATGAATCCAGTTATAAAAATAGCAACATTTCAAACTCTAAAATATGTGATACAGTCACTAAGTATAAGAGACAAAGAGCCTTTCAGATGCCCATCATTTAGAAAGCAGACATTGCTAAGGTTTGCTGTTTGGCCCGGCTGTTTGGCAGTTTCGAGCTCTTCCTTTCCGTTGCTCCATGTCTATAAATAGTATTATTTTTGGTGGGTCGCGTGCACCAAAGTGCTTGTAAACAGTCCTTCAAAAGGTTACTTTGTTTAACACCACTTTTACTCTACACACGTGCACAATGAAGTTCATATTTTAAAAAGGATGCTGAAGTTCCTCATTGACAATGTCTTCGTAGCCTGGTGATCAGGTCTTTCGAGAGTTGGAATTTCCACGAGCATGGATTGTGCTCTTTTATAAGCTTTTTATATTCTTGTGAGGCAGAATTTATTATACCCCACGCAACGAGTTGCGGAGGGTATAATGTTTTTGACCCGTCTATCTGTCCGTCAGTCCGTCGGTCCTGTTTTTTTTTTTTTTTGTCAGCGCAACTCCTCTGAAACCGCTCAACAGATTATCGTGAAACTTTGTAGTGATGAAGATCATACTGTGTAGATGCGCATATACACAGGAAATTCCGATTCAATTTTTTTTTCGGGGAATTATGCCCCTTTTGAACTTAGAAATTTGGCCACAATTAAATGTACTATTAAAACAGTTTGTCAGCGCAACTCCTCTGAAACCGCTCAACAGATTATCGTGAAACTTTGTAGTGATGAAGATCATACTGTGTAGATGCGCATATACACAGGAAATTCCGATTCAATTTTTTTTTCGGGGAATTATGCCCCTTTGACACCTAAACCAATTAAAAACATGATGGAAAAAGAAAAAACTTATGGTATATTTAATGAAAAGATCTCTTACTTTATTTTAGAAAAAAAATCCTAGTATAATCAATAGTTAATCAATTATGTGTATCCATTTATAACCGATATTCAATTATGATTTCCTACCTGATTGCCCAAAACTACATTTCAAGCAATGTGGGAGCGTGGGGTATGTGAGCTTGCTCACTTTTTCTTTTATTAAGAAAACTTCAACATGAGGAGAAAAAATCTCGCAGTGTCTTTCAACTAGACGTTTAGATATATTGAAATTAATATATCCCTTATAACTCCAGATGAAAGACATCGCAGTGTCTTCTACAACTGTTAGTAATAGATATTTTATGGAACGACAAAGTAGCAACTTAACAGTAAACTCTGACAAAATGGATTTAAACGAGACTGTATTAGATTTAAACGAGACTGGACTAGATTTGACGACGGGTAACCCCGTTTACTTTGTTTCGACTACAGGCTCATGGTGGGTGTGACCGGTCAGCAGAGGATGCTTACACCTCCATGGCACCTGATCCTGCCTTCGCTTTCGTCGAAGGTCCGTGTTGCCCTACACTCGATTTTGTATGTGTTTTTTGGACTATGATTACGTTTGATACTTTGTTACTTCGCCATTTTATATGAATTTAGTTTCTTCATTTTCAACGTCTCTTGTATATCATATCGAATCTCGGTGTTCGCTCATCTCTTGATTTGTATCCCGTATAGAATTTATGAGACTGGTCACTGTGTTATCTTCACCTTTTCATTTAATGGCAACATTGTAATATCATCTATATAACTGTATGGCACTGATTCGATGCACTAAAGCTTGTTCTACGAATGATCAGTTTTCAAATAAAGGCAGGCTACCGACAAATAAAGGGTTCCACAGTCTCGTTTAAAGTCGACAATTTGTGAATTTTATGGTCGTTATTAAAACGATCTGATTTACCGGTACAACCTGCCACTGAGTGAAATGCTGTCTGATATGTTTCATTCCAATTCCTAGGCCGTTCTTCACACAGACTTTGCTTAAGGATTACTCCATTTAATAATTGAAGTACATGTACTCTATATATATTACAACTATAATTTGCAGATGAAAGGTGTTACAGTTAAAGGGTGTGCACGATTACACCAGCCTACGACGTTTTTTACTTATGATAATGCTAAGGATCCTCTATATATACACTATATTGCGGATGAAGTCGTTAATTCTGTAAAGGTGTAGATCTGACTGTGGCAAATTGTGGAAAATAGGGAAAATATTAATGTGTATGTGTTTGCTATATTGATGAATATGAGAAAAAGAATAAATAATAAAAAAAAAAAAAAAAAGGATTACTCCAGTTAACGCTGAGGGAAGACTATATGACTCACGGTGGACGTGACCGGTCGACGGGGAATGTTTACTCTGGTGTATCCAGGGTTCCGTGTTTGCCCTTAAATATTATTTTATAGGAGTTATGAAATTTATCACTGTTCGTTATCTTCAAATTTTTGTTCTAAAAGAATATGATGTGTAGTTAGTGTATAATTACACAATAAATTAAGGATGAAGTTCTCTGTTAAAAAAGAATGGACCAATTTGGAATGACTGCTATTTCAGCTAACTTGAGAATAAATTTTCATAAACAAGTGCAATTTTTAATATGTTTGCATTTGATTTCTTTTTGAAATCCTGTAATTGTTTTAAACATCTGTGTTCTAGATCTTAAGTTCCAAGTACTACAGTCTAATCTCAGTTTATGGTCTTGCACGGGGCTTGGTGTTTCATATGACGTTACTCGGTTTGAATGGAATAATGTTTCTTTGTGTCAATGAAACACCAATAGGTCTGCAAACGGGAATTACAGTATCATGTCAAAGTGCTGTTTTTGCCACTGTGTCTGCTTTGGTGTTACCCCCCCTCTCTCTCTCTCTCTCTCTCTCTCTCTCTCTCTCTCTCTCTCTCTCTCTCTCTCTTACACACTCTCTCTCCCATGGATGCCAATATGATTTGGAATCCAGCAGGACTCAACTATTTTTCCTTGTTTAGTTAGAAGATAATGCTGGTTTCAATATCTAAAATACATTCGGAAGTCGTGTGGAGAACGTTATATAAAACCTGGAAATCCTTTACGAAGGACATGCACAATGATCTACATAAAGTTTATCTCAAAAATGTTCAATGAGTAAGAGGATGAGGTGTTTATGTGGGAAAGGGGAGCTGGTTAAAAATGATGTTCGCTCTGCCTGCCCAGGGAACGTTAGTACTAAAGGGAATGTGTCTCATATTGAACAGATGGACGAGTCACACTTAGAAATTTCGGGATTTCGACCAGTAAGCTTGGAATGCGGCGAGCTTGTGCAGGCTGGCTTCCTCGCCTCCTGCCCTATATGGCATCGCGGGGAAGATTGTAACCAATGTCTCCCAAAAATCTTAGTTACCGATGACCATTGAATCGGATTTGATGAAAACCGTAAAAAGAAATCGCCCATTTGTTCCAAACATGATTCATTCTGCACCAGCTAGGAAAATGCACATAGTCATAAAACTCGGGTTGTGATGGAAACGCTGGGTATAGAAATCCTAATTCATTCACCCCTTACAACCCAGGTTTGGCTGTATGCAGGGAAGGGAGGTACCTAAACCTAAATGAGATCCTGAAATATCTTGGTACTGCTGTAGAGAGTGCGCTACGGAGCGTGTTTGGTGGTGGCACAGGTGTCGTATTTCGGGCATGGGGACATGAATAGCAGAAGTGCATCAGAGCTACTTTGAAAAAGAAAAAGAACCCAGAAACCCACTATGTGTGATTTGTTTGGTGTATCTTATTCCACTAGTGTGCCTACTTACTACTAGTACCATATACCTAAGCTACATATTTTCCAGTGTATGCATGCTGATTTTTAGCCGGTACCACGACTATAGGGTCTGTAAGTCTCGTTTAGTTTGTATTGCTAAATGCATTTTTCCATTTTAGAATGTGATTCAAGGGATGGTTTCGCTTCACCTCATATTACCATCTGATTCAAGGACTACAACACCCGAAGACACTCGGTGTTGTGATTTACTAACTAGTGTGGACTCTCGTTGACACTCAATTAGTCACAGTGAAAAAAGATGTATTTCTGATCAACAAACTTTTCAATGTGAATCAAGTTTTATTATAAAGTAAAAGTATTTTTGCATCTTTAGCAATGCTCAGTAAAATTCTGTCAATTCCATCAACTGATCATAAATTAACACAAACACAGTCCAAATATGCATGTACTTTATTGTGATATTAGCGTACTGGTGCATCTTGCAACATGTTCAAAGCTGTGTATGACATGTGGGCTATTAATAAATATTTTTGACAGTTTTTCATAGTTTTCAGTGAACCTTTACATGTATAGACAGTGTCAAGCTTTACAAAAAAATCTTTATAATACATACATTTGCTAGAGAAATGGATTTTTAGATATTTTTGTTAGGTAATGCAGATTTAAAACAATCAGAATAAGATTGATTTAAATTTGTACAATAAAAAAAAAAAAAAAAAAAAAATAAAAAAAATAATATGAAAACATGTATGGTTTTATTTATATACATGTATTTACCTTTCTTTCTCCAAAAATAATATGTATAGATTCAAGATACATTATGTACATGAAATATGTGTAACTGTGTTAAGATTCTTGAATTGTGATGCTGATCTGCAAACTCCTTCAAAAGGGAGCAGCATATTCACATGTGCCACATAAAGCTGGTCCAGAATATTTTGATATCTATACTGAAAATATGTTGATACTTTGGTGCATCATATGTGACACATTTAAAAAGAAAAATTCTCATCAGAAATGCTTTGAACCTAAAAGTTTGAAAAGCCAAGGACAATAAAAAGAATTTTATAGAATGTGAAGGAATATGTCTACATTTCATGCATTCTTTTATTTGCCTATCCTAATAATGCCAATTTTATAATGAAGTTGTCGCATGTCTCTTTTTCAATTTTGGATTTATTCGAAAGTATTGAAAAATGGGACATATTAAGTGTTTTTGCCATTTGAAAATTTGTCAAATATACTAAATACTTTGTCAGGATCAGCACCAGTTTGCAACTTCTTTGCTATGCTACAATTGTCGAGTCGGATGAAATTCAGCATACACACAAGAGTTGCACTTTAATATTAAGTGCGTCACATAATGACATTAAATTAGTGTCACTTTGTTGTATCCATCGTAAATTCTTCAAATGACTTTGGCATGGATCATAGGCATTTCAGTTGCTGGACACTTCCAAGTTTTCATGATCCCTTCAATAAAAATTTTATAAAACATGTGAAGAAGATACCCACATGTATACAATATTTACAGGCGCATATACCCACCCACCCCACCCCAAATTACTTGTTAGCCCCCAAAAAATTCAATTGAACACAGGATAGTTATACAATCAACTCATTCTCATTCAGGCCATGTGTGAGACTTTTATACACTTTTTATACGATTATACAATACAACATGTAATAGTCTTCTTTGAAACATGTAGCAATTTATACTAGCAAGAAGTGACAGTCTAGGCGCAAGCCCCCCCCCCCCCCGCAAGCACCCTTCCTAATAATACCCCCCCCCCCCCAGCACCTTCCTAATAATGAAATCCCGGATTAGTTGTACCTCCGCCTTTTTTCTGACAAATACCAGAAAAAAAATGTTATCTTAACCCCCCCCCCCATTTAGGGAATTCGTTCTGTACGTTATACGATTTATACAATACAACATGTAAATGTCTTTCTTGAAACATGTAGCAGTTTATATAGCAAGAAGTGACAGTCTAGGCGCAAGCCCCCCCCCCCCCCCAGCACCCTTACCTAATAATAACCCCCCCCCCCAGCATACCCTCCTAATAATAAGATCACCGGATTAGTTGTAGCCTCCGCCTTTTTTTCTGACAAATACAGGAAAAAAAATGTTATCTTAACCCCCCCCCCGATTTTGGGAATTCGTTGGTCGATTCTATTGTTTTAATTCCTTTCTTATTTCTATAGTTTGTCTGCAAATTTTGTACATCTGGCAAACCTTCTGAAATAAACATACTATGAGTTCGGAGATATATTGATCACTTTACATTCGTTATTTATTGATTTATGATCGTACTTACCTTACTTTATTTTGTATTCACTGCTTCCTTAAGGGTATGGCCTACTTAGCATCGATAGGAATCCAAATCAACTATGAGGCAGGGTTTTCCCGTCTTGTGCTGTACATCCGATTGCAAAACAATGCAACAAAATTATGTATTGGAACCGATTCAACGTTGTGATAGTACAAGTTCCATACGTTGATGTACCCGGAAGTAGTAAAAGCGAAAGTGA
>CAJDSM010104525.1:0-11490 GCA_903981925.1 Ostrea lurida
TTATCCACCTCTGGTGTGTCGAGGTCCGTGTTTGCCCAACTCTTGTTTTGTATTCCCTATTGAAGCTTACGAGATTGATCACTGTTGTTTACTGATTCTCTGCACGGTACCTTTGGAAGAAATATCGAATTAAAATAACAAAACAGTGGTCAATTCTCGTAAGCTCGAAAACAGAATAAAAAAGAGTTGACAAATACGGATTCAGAATGACACAGGGTTGGGATAGGTGCTAGGAGGAGTAAGCATCCTTTGTGAACTGGGACACTTCATGAGCCATTTCGTGGTCAGGTAACGGAGCATATCCGTAAGTCAACTTAGCCCATAACAATTTGAATAAAACACGTCAGACAGATTTTATATATTGGGGCAAATTGATACGTTAAAACGACCACGCAATATGCGAAATAGCTTGTTTTTTTAAACGCAACCATTGAAACCCCTGCCACAACTTGTTATCACTCTTTCACTTTTCTTCTCCGGCAAGAAGGTATGTAATAATTTTCCTTCATATGTCGATTCATGTATCCCGTGAATTAGATAAAGGCACACAGAGTCTGTCCATATCTGCATCGTTTAGAATTATTTTTATGAACAGAGCAACATTATTCTAGTGTAATTTTTTGTGTCGTTTATCGTCCTATGTTCAAAAGTAAGAAGATGTGGAAGATTTTGAGGTGTCTTTTTTTTCGGGAGCTCGGATATTTTAATCGACATCAAAATGAAATGATTTCAATGATAGATAAAAGATTGGGACGTACATTGGGCTAGTGTAATGTGAGCTTTTTAGACTTGTGAAATTATAATTGTACAAAGATTAGTATGTTCTTCCTTACTCGTGTCAAACATTTTCTGAGATGAAGGCATCACAATTTCGTCAATTCGGCCATTTATCGCTTTGAACGTGATCTGGAAGGTGAATCATGGCAGTGCCTGAAGAAACAACTATGCTGCTTCATTTTATAACGGAACTGTCATACCCTGATTTTTTAGCCATTTCTTGTTCAGATATATTCTTGTGAAATTATATTAATTAATTAATATTCTCTAAAGACAAACATAATCACGAGCCTTTTACTTTTAGCTGCGATTGCCATGAGCTGAAACCGTAATTTATAATTAATTATCATAATAACATTAGCGTTCTTCTCAGCGTGGCCTCGAAGAATATACTCACCCTGTAGAATCATCGCCAGTTTCCGCCGTGCAAATTTTGTGAAAGTTTTCCGTTCAGAGTTATCATTCTGAACGTCACTGAAACTTTCCCGCAAACTATTCAAAGCGAGGTTTTTCCTGATCCAAACAGATTATAGAATATATATATAACTTAATGAAGCTAAAACAATTATATATCAGAAATATTAAACAGAATATGGGTGAATGAATATGCATACTAACGAACACGATTGGCAATTCTCTTTGCTGATCATGTAATAAAACATGTCAAAGATTTTACTTCACATGTTTGTCCATGATGGTAGCATATTGCCGCTCTGGCTTTCCATTGAATTTGTAAGAATGGCTTGGTCTTTCAAAGTAGAGAGAGTCTGTGAAGGTAAAAACAGGTCACGTGACTTTGTCTTATGCTGAAAGTAAAATAAGCGGATTTACTAGGAAAAATGGGGAAATGGCTGAAAAAGCCATAATGGTTTAGAATAAAACTCTTCTCTTTCTTTCTCAGATGACTCAACCGCATGTATGATCAGATTCCAACCTGCAAAATCTCGTGACCAGTCAGCATATATTTTGATGTCTGCTGCATCTCCTCTGACTGAACACATACTGATTGGACGCTGAAGTGTGTTAGTTTTTCTATAATGGGATTTGGAGTTCCATTTTTTTTTTTTTCGATTATCGGAAGTAGAGTCTACACATATTTGGTAAGTGCCTCTCCGGTTTCCGGTATTATATGCTTTCCATATTTGATTTCGTTTTTGGCGAGCAATGTCGTGTGCTTACATAATGGTCATCGTCGCATCGAGGACGAACAACACATTGCACTATTATATATCAGTATTTTGCACTTAATTGCGAATATTAGTTTTTATGTTTTTGCTTATTCATTCTATTAGTATGTATTTGGTAAATGATTTCGCCGCGTTCCCACCCACGTGATTTGGACAATGATAATGGATACTTGCAGTGTACATCAGCAAACCAAACAAAAAAAAAAACAAAAAAAAAAAAAACTTTCACTGCATTTTACTTTTAATACCGTACGTATATTTGTATTGAGCATGTCAGTGGATTTTTAAAACGTGATTAATTTCGGTAATTTTGTTTCTCAGTCCCTTATATAAATTGGCGAAGTTAAAATGGTATAAACGTAGTCATTACGCCTCCCCCCGCCAAAACCCATGATAAGTCAGGGCAACACGGATCCAAGAAAAGCGAAGGCAGGATGGTGGAGGAGTAAGCCGCTATCAGAGCTGTGGCATTGGTGATCTTCACTATGAAAATTAACAGGTGTCATTCATTTGTGGTATATATAGGTGGCGTAAATTAATGCTATCGAAAAGAATATGTTGGATAAGATGTAAATTGTGGCAAGGTTTTCAGACTTGGCTCGATTTATTTATATTCTATTGCATACCCCGATAATATAGCATAAGACTTGTCCATTAATATGGCATATAGCCAGAGATATTGCGAACTGAGAATTCTGCTGATAATTGTGAATCCATGTCACTTTTAAAGTCATACAAATCAGAGTGAATAGCTTAAACACATATGGGTGAAAACCAGTGGAAAGTAAGCTGTTTTCCGACACAAATAGAACGTTGTTTGGATTAATTCAGAACTTCCAAATAGGTGAGAAAACTAAATAGAATATTGCTTGGAACTGCAAAAAAAATTTAAACAGACCGATAATTCCACAGCTGATTTTTAAAAGTGTTAATTGGTAAAGGTCTCACGTGTTGGGCGCAGCCCGTAGTGCTGCCCTTTAGTATTCCCACGGGTCTACAGATAGCCACGGTGGTTTATTATACAGCCTGTATCATGTTACTTTCATCTTATTTAAATAATTCCGAGTCTGTAAAGAAAGTGCTTTGTGATACCTGGGTGATGTTAAAATCTCCAAAAATAGATTCTGGCATAGACTTATTGCAGCTAACAAAAATTTTCATTATCAGGTTTAAATATCATTTTAGTTAAAATTCTGTATGCAATATCGTAAAGAAGTATCAAGTATGAATATGCTGTCATTTCTCATGGTACTTAGTATTGAAACGTACGTTTTTAAGCGCCACTAAACGGCACTTTCCCGGGCAGTGGCGCTGGGCGACTGTTAAAGGTCAATCAAAATACTATATAATGATTGTTGGAGAGTGATAAGATCCAGCGTGCTAGCAAAGAAGTATACAGTTGTTTGATCGTTGGGGGTTATCCTCTCACTTGTGTGTCACCGTTTAACTGCTTCTTGAGAAGTTCCGCATAGTCAAAACGGAGATCAATAGGAAGATGTCTGCAACTTGATCGTTTTTACAATGTTGGTTATTATAACCTAGTGTAAAAATGGTGCGCAAATAAAAGGTCTTGAGATTGAAGTCAATTAGGTACAATAATCATGTGGATCACAACTTTTTGTTTTAATTCAGCCTCAAGGATTTTCATTCTGTGGTTACACTTTTCATACAAAAGGCGAAGTTAACATTGTGTCAAACGTAATCATAATTGAAAAAAAAAATATTACAATAATCGATGTAGAGGCAACACGGACCTCCGACAGCGCACGGCAGGATCAGGTTGCCTGAAGGAGCAAGCATCCTCTGCTGATCGGTCACACTCGCGTGAGCCCCCCGAGTCGAAACCGAAGTAAGGATCACCCGTAGTCAATCTAGTAGGAAAATGACAGTCTCAAACAAAGGGTAGAAACAATCATTCAACATACTGATTAGTGATAATTTGTAATGCGCAAAAAGGTCATTATGCGACCGTAAGATTTGCGAAGATTACTTTAAACGAGAAATTCGTTATAACCCTCAGCAATCAACTTTTTGTTAGTGTTGGCCTCGCTTTAAAAGTCCTCATACGCATAGCATGTTCTTGCGTATCGGAATGCAACTGGGAGATATACACACATAAGCAGGTGATAGCGTATATTCCTACAATAGAAAAGGGAAGTATGACTGATGTTTCAAAGTTAAAGTCACAAGCTATCAATATACCAATTAAAAAATTTATATAATCCTCATAGAATTATATCTATTTATATAATATGTTATAATATCAAATTAGATAATATATATAAATACATGACTGCAAGAGAGGATACAGTGGAAATTTGGTCATCCTAGAAACATTGTTCACCGAGGCGTTAGCCGAGGTCAACAATGGTTTCAAGGGGTAAGTCTTCCATGTAACCTCTCTTGCGGCATTATTATTATATTTTTACTGAATGTCAGAATTTAAACAATGCTAATGCAATGTTTTATTAAATTGACCAGTGGGTACTGAGTAATGTGGCTTAACGAGATGGAAAAATAAGTCAAGCATAAACATGAAAAATTGACTGTAAGATTGCAAAATAAGAACAATTGCAAATAGGAATACTAGCTTCCTCATTTGTGATTTGCGACCATTACATAATATGTAGATTATCCGTTTTACGGCTCCGCTTATGCACACTAGAAAGGTGCAACCGTAGCGCATAATTTCGCCGCGATCAACATTTCTGGAATATCACCGTTGTAAGCAATGTGGATCGTTGAACACATTACGTTCTCACACAAGTGTGGAGCGCGGTTTCATCATTAGGGGTGAAGTAGTATTTATCAAAGGTCTCAACCATCAGATTCAAGTATATTTACATGAAATAATATTATTTCATATTTATATTAAATTATATTGTTCGAATAAATTTTTGTATATTTAAAAACACTAAATACTACCACTGTCGAGTGGTTCGGCCAGATTCCAGGTTTTGAAATAGTAATATAGAATTTGTAAAACTGACCATAGGGCTTGCTACTGTCCTCATGAAATACGCGAGGCAGTTCCATACTGAATTATTTATCGCATGTTATAGTTTCTTGATATTTAGACTTGTTGGTCAGTATAAGCTGGTTGTCAGACCCGAATAGTCAGTGAGATTGTTTATACAAATGAAATAACGTTTGTAATATATATGGTACACTTAAAATGAGAATTATCGTGTTTTGTTTTTACAGCTGAGTTAGGCAATGACTCAATTGAGTGATGTTGAGAAAATATTGGAGAACATTTCAGCGGACGATATAGCCTTAGTTATCGTTTTTAACAGATGAAATCATGCTAGAATGCTTTACATTTACCAGCATTACAGATTAAAAAAATGTGTATTTAAAACTTCTTAAATAAACGGTATTTAGACTGGGGGGGCCAATTGTTTTAACTTATATAATTAAAAGATTAACTACGCTCTATGCTTCGGTTGGCTGCCTAGTCCTTGTAATGTCGGTCAATCTCGAATGTGGTTGGTTCGATCTACCTCGCAATCGGCGCCAAAAATCGTTAATTTCTTCATGTTACCGTGCAACTATTTTCGGCATTATTTCTCGGCATAGTACCCTGGATATCTATTATTCTCTAAATTCAAAGAACACTATGTGTTAAGTGGGTGGATTGGTGATATTTTCAGTTGTGAACATGGTAGATTATTGATATATGGATTCTTGGCAGGGTACAGTCTGGACTCATATCCTGTGCAAAGCTTTATTATCTCAGAGCCAGGCTCGCGAGACGATTTTGTGATATACACTTTTGACAGGGAATTATGGTCCATATATCTGTGCAAGTGAACCATGATACGAAATGTACTTACTGCAGAGAAATATCAATTTGAAAATGCGATACAATCAAGAGATCTGGAAGGGGCTAGTAACTTCTGGGGGAAAATAGGGAAAGTTAATGTGAAGGAATATTCTTAATTATATGGCTATATATCATAATACCAGATAGTCGTATAATATCGGTGTCATATATATATACATAAGTGTTAATATCGATAATATACCATAATTATACAAAATCATACCATGGTCATATGATATAATATATATCATATAAGATGACCATATTATAATATATAAATATAGATAATATGTTAATATATTTTTATAAAATGACATTATTAATCATATGTTAATATCATGTATATCATATTGGATGTAATAGTGGTAATACAATATTACATAGTGATGTCATCTTTCATATTTACTATAGTAATGATCAATAGCAAAATCCACATAATTTATGATAATTGTAACATTTTCGAAATACCGTACGATGTTATTTGGTTGGAACATAATAAGGTGATCACAATACCAATTATGGAATGAAAGTTAAAGGAGTTACCAAATTGAAACTGCAGTAAGGTGTGTTATTCTCTCATACTTATTGATACGCAATGAGCTTGTTCTGCGTATGATCAATTTTTGAATTTGGAGTGCAGGCTACTTACAGACAGTTGTTGTTGGCAGGCGTTTAAAGGCAGCATTTGTTCGTAATTCTTGGTCGTATAACAATTTAGTACAGTGTGACCTACATTGAGTCAAATACGGGGTGTGGACAGGTCATCAGGTGCTTATTCTCCTTAGTTTTCAATACCAGTACTATAGCATATATTTGCAGAAACATTATAAGTTTTTGATCGGGCAGGCTACCTTATAAACAGTTGTTGATAGCATCAACAAACTGTTGAACAACGCATAAAGTTGATGCAGGGTTTTCCAACAGTCACGATAAAGGCAGCATTTCGTAATTTATTGTCGTTATTACAATTTGTTTTACCAGTATGTACCTATCCATTGAGTCAAATGCTGTCATGATGTGTTTTCATAGCCTGTTTAAGCCGTTTTTTCACACACTGATTTGACAACGGAATTGGTTCCGTTTACCATATCCACGCTATGGGGCTTACAGGGTTGTGACCTGGTAACGGGGGTGCTTACTCCTCCTAGGCATACTGATCCCTCTTGGGTGTGTCCAGGGGTCGTGTTTGCCCGATCTCCTGTTTTTTATTCTATTTGGGACTATTCGAGAATTGATCACTGTTCGTTATTTTGCCTTACATAATGATAAATGCCCACATTCAAAGAAAGTTAAAGGCATTGTAACCCATAGCTTCTAATATCTTTTCTCATGTCCTTTTCTCCAAGATATAATGTCCTTTTATTTGCCTTACTGTCATATATAATTTGGTCCATTGGGAATCCAGGTCTTGTTTTGCAAAAGGCCACTAAATTCGGACGGCCCTTCATATAAGATGTAAAAACAAGATCCCTCCTGACCATAGGTCGTAAGTGCCGAGCAAAAGCTAAAATTTGCAGTCTTACATCGGCAATGTTGACGTCCTCCACTATGAGTGAAAATGTTCTCAGAGTGGGAACGTTGAGCATATGAACAACCAGTCATAAAGTGATGTTGATTGGTTTTTACATTTTGGATTTAGAGTTTTTGAAGGACGCGATTTTTTTTCAAGCTCAAATTCTGGCTCTTCCACTGTGGGATATGTTGACCTTATTCTCTTTTGCCTCATGCTAGATCAGCTAATGTTCTGAGATGCTCGAACTACATATATTTCCTCATCGTGGTATTCCTAATATTGGACAATCGTTATTATTTCATCTTTTTAGCTGGCAGTAAGAAAAGATTGCTAACAAAGAAAGAAACAGAATTTAAATATGTGAAATATTAACATTAAAACTACATGTACATGTATGATAACAGTTTTTACTGAGAACATAGAGTTAATTGATTAAATCATTAATAGATTGTTTGATGATTTACTGTTTTACGGTTCCCATCGGAATATCTTCAGCTATATTTGGAACAGTCACCATTGCCGGGGAGGGCTGAAATTTAGGCCTATTCTCGGCACTTCATGGTTTTTGGCAGGAAGGGTTTTTTATCGATGCCCTGCTGTGACATCGGGGCCTCGGTTTTTCCGGTCTCTCCGAACTACCGCCTTCATTAGTCGCCTTTACGGACACTCAGGGGATGCTGAGGACCTATTCTAGACCCGGACCCCAACGGGTAAATAGTATTGAAAACAATGAATTAAACTATCATAGTGTTGTAAGTTTTGTTTTACATTCTTGAACTGATAATTTGACTTTTTTTAACTGAAATATAAGCATGTGCAGTTATCCCCGCTTTATTGCCCGTTATAATGTCACCTCCGCAAAGTCGCCCAAACAATTTCTAAAATTCCGTTTTCTTGCTAGTAAATACTTCCGCTATCTTCGCATACCCCATCTGCAACGTATTTACAAGGTACAAATAGCCGTTAACGTGTACTATTCAGCCCCCCAGCTAATTATCGCCAATTCTTGTAACAACAGCGATGAACTATTCAAAGTGCAAGGATATGCAGATTATCCATTGTTGTCGCGGGTTTCCGTATTTCTGTTCACTGTAGTTCTACATCCTATTCCAGCGTTCAAATTCATTTATTCATCAAACCAAGCACTGGGTACATGGTTACAGACAAAATATTCATATCAAAGTATCATTATACAAGTAGGGTCATATAACATTATCAAGTATGTGCTGAGAACAAGATTTAAGCATATACTAGGTACCAGTGCATTATTTAAGGAGAGAGAACAGCATTAAATATTTTCTTAACAAACTTTGCCAATGATTTAAAATTATATATTGTTTGTATTCATCTAGTTTATTGGAAGCAGATATTGGTTCTTGATTGAAAGTGACCATAATGGGGAGTTGATTCAATTATCAACTGGAAGAGGCATTGCTGTTCTGAAAAGTGTACAATGTCTATTACAGATATTTGCACCATGTTAGGTTATCATGGTGAAGTTTTTGACCTTTTCTGAACAGTGTAAACAGGCGGTAGCACTGTTTTTTGAGGGGGGGGGGGGGACAACTTCTAAAAGTAATTTGAACACCCCCCAGGCCATATAACTGCTCCTGTTCTGCTTGTGTAATGATGTGTGTGGGGTGGGGCTTCCTTAAAATGTCACAAATCATAAATTGAAAAATAGATGATAAGGTCAAATGTTACAGACTATACTGTTTTTGAATGAAACTTCTAAAAGAAAAAAAGGCACATAACACTGTTACTAACAGTAAGTAGTAAATCACTATAACTGTAGCTTGAAATACTTGCCAAAAAGTTGGGGGGCAAATGCCGTGTGGAGATGTTATTTATTATGTTTTCGTTGACGAACCAATGTGTGTTTTTTTAAATGCTTTATGAAGCTGCATAAGGCTTGTAGACTTTTACAGTGAACTGGTACAACAGTGCTCTTGATTAATCCAGTTTCTTTATCATATATATCCATCGAACACTTTCTATTCAGAAGGAACTCGTGCCGAATATCAGAAATTCTGCACGGGAATTCAAATGCTTACCGTGGTCGAAAGTGCCGGAACGCTGCAACAACGATCTGGTTAGATTCTGCTATTCAGCCCCAATACTTTCTCTACAGCTAGAAATGAAAAGGTGAAGATACGAACAGTGAACACGCTCCTACGTCCTAAACGGAATGATGAATTAAAGTTTGACAACAGTAACTCCCTGGATTATACCAGAAGTAAAAGGGTGCCCAAGAGGAGGTAAGATTCCCTGTCGACCCCGGTCACACCCGCATAAGCTATTTATCTTGACCAGTAAACGGAGTATACTTGAAGTAAAATCCGGTGAAGTAAAAGTAGGGTAACAACTTTTTTTTTCTGGTAAGAAACACATGCAGATAGCATTTGACCAATGAAGGTGTATTGCAAAACTAGATCGTATAACCGAATAAAGATTTGTAAAAATCGCTGCCTATAAACGTAAATGTTGATGGTTATGGGTTTTGTTTGTATTTTCAATCCGCAAAATAACCTTTGGCATAATCTTGAATGACAATTTTCAGCTGCGCAATTCGTTCATAATGTTGAGCACAACCGTATTGTGTCCATCGGAGCGTCAAAAATTTCATTTTTCGAGCAATCAAGGAAGTTGTTTGAATGCGGGTGCCAAGCTGATCAGCAAGAAGGGGACTGGACTTTTCAGGAACTCGTCGAACTCGGTTATGAGACAGCAGTGTGGGAGGGCAGAAAATAAAATATACTAATGTATATAGTATATACTACTTCTTCAAGGATAAATACCCGACTGAATTTATGATGATTAAAATAGAAGAGAATCTGAAAGTTTTAACGTGTTGAGCTTGAAAGTGCTATGAAAACGTATTTGACTAATGTAACAAGACGTTCCTGTTCTGGTTGGGTTGTAAGAAGTTACCATCGACAAAACGTTTGCAGCAGATGGTCAATCAAGGCGTGGTAATTTTCCGGACTCCTGAGAGCTGTAGTGATGTCGATAAACATCAAAACGAAACCACAAAATTTTGCTAGATGTATCGACCAATTGTGGCACAAAACAAAATGAAATTCAAAAAATGATAAGGGAAATTGCAAATGATGAAAACTCACCGTACAAGTAAAGAGTTCCAGACTATAGTTTTAGACTGTGGACAAAAGTATTCGCACGTGCGATGGTGACCATTTTGTTCCTGACGACAACAAACATCAGTGTATGTCTGTGCCAAGAGAGACAACTCGCAATGTGTATGATACTCTGTCGTGCTATATAAAATGGTGACTTCGGTAGACAAATATATTAAACGTAACTCATAGTCCCAAAAAACACATACACAAATCGATGTGAGGGCAACACGGACCTTCGACAAAAGCGAAGGCAGGATCAGGTACCATGGAGGAGTAAGCATCCTCTGCCTGACCGGTCACACCCGCCGTGAGCCCGTAGTCGAAACAAAGTGAACGGGGTTACCCTGTCGCTCAAATTTTAGTACGAAAATGACAGTCTAACAAAGGGTCATGAACAAATCAGTCAACATATATGACTTAGTGATAATTTGTAATCGCAAACAAGGTCTTATACGACCGTTAGAAGTTGCGAGAATGATCGCACTTTCAAACGAATTTGCTATCCCAGGGTAGACCAAATTGATTGATTGAATATTTGTTGTTTTTCGTCCCGTCGAGAATATTTCACTCATATTGAAACGTCACCATTGCCAGTGAAGGCCTATGCTAAGCACTCACGGCTTCTAGCAGTGAGGCTCTTGGCGAAGGAGCAATCACTACCTATTTTCGATTCACGTCTTAGGTTTGACTCGGTCGCGTGTCGAGCACGGGGCTCGAACGCACGACCTCCCGATACGAGGCGAGAGATCTACCACTGATGAGCCACCGCGACCGGTGTAGACCAATTTGATATGATATGATAGACATCGCAAAGTGGCAGTTTTGTGTATTTTATAGTAGTAAGTTGGGTTTTTTTCTAGTTGTGTCCCCTCGGAGCAAAGGGTTTAGGATATTATGTGCCTATTCCTTGCTTTAATGTGGGAAGAATATATTGAGTACCAAGCAATGTTCCGTGGTGCATTTTGGAATGACCCGTAATGCTTCAAAACAGAACTTTATTTGTGTGTATATGCAAAAATTTGCATAAATTGTTAGAAACCACTGGAGATC
>CAJDSM010104544.1:0-17226 GCA_903981925.1 Ostrea lurida
ATCAGTATCTCTGTGGTGGTATTGTGTTAGAAATTGATTACAAATATATAGAAATATTACAAGTCCTCTTTTGATAGTTTTATAAAGTAGAAAGCTCAGGCCGTGCATTGTGACACATATGTTAATAGCGGTTTGGTATTGTATTGTACGATAAAATTGGATTATTTCAATATGTATGAAATACAGATTTAGTACTCATTTATGATCTACCATTGTAAGTGTTGGATTGTGTGATGCTTAATGATTAATCTAAGAGGATAATGAACATGTAAGGTTGATCTGCTGATGCGATTCTTGAAATATGATAATTCATAGCTGCATTTATACTGATCATAAAAGAAGTATTTGGCTTTTGCTAAAACTAAGCACCGCAGTGTTTTTTACATATAAACTTAAGCGTTTCTAGGATGCTCAGTCAGTTTAGGAATAGACTTTTATGAGAATGAGAAAAGTAAATCTGTACCAATGTTTTGGGGTCTTACGCGAAATTACGACAATTCGTACTCCGCCTTTGGCCGTCAAGATCTATGTACGCGCTACCCTATATGGGGATGACTTTAAGAAAATTACAATTTTGGTTAAAGTTCAGGTTGCCGCTCTATACCATCATATGCATTTGGTTTCTCTCAAGACTATGTTTGGTTGTCAGAAGAAGAAGTACTTTTTAAAAGATTCGGGTCAACTGTTTGCCCCCCTCTCCCCCAACCGTAGGCGACAAGCAAGCGTGTTCGATAATAAATTCTATTTAAGGATGCGAACACTGTAACAAGTATTTACTTAATATTTCGGTCATTTATCACAAGTTAACATGTAAGGGTATCTATTGTTGGGTGAATTGCTCGTTGGATACAGATAATGGATTACATGTAAGGTTGATATGTGAATTGAATATGATACAAAAACGCACTCACTATGTTACACGTAAGCGGTTGAATTGTGATGTATGATACAGATACATCTAACATAGTGAGGGTTGATTTGTGATGCCTAATTATATGATACAGCTAATCTTACTGTAAGAGTTTGATTGTCGGTGGCTTTTGACAGGGCATGACCTGTAGTCTGGCCAAAAATGTATCAGCTTAGGCTAATTAAAATTAAATTCTGTTTATGAGACAAGACAACATAAACGTTGAAGAGAAGCAGAGATACATCTATCACCCAAAACAATTGTATCATAAAAAAAATTATTTAAAAGAGTGTGATATTTAGTTTATGCTTCAGAAATTAGGGGATGGTTCAACTCACACTCACATTAAAATTTTAATTAATTAGTTGTTAATTACGTGCTATATTGCTATATCCATACAGAAATTATCTTTTGGTTTGTTAAAATTAGAAGGTGAGAACGGCGTTGATTAATGAACATAGTACTCATCTATACTTATGATCCAATGTAGCAATTGTACAGCAAATCGTCGACTCTTGTTTAATTAAATTGGGGCGAAGTTAATCTATGTGTTAACAAGACGTAATCTTAAAAATAAAAAAAAATACGACCCTGCATTATATTAACTTATACTGCGAGTTCTAGGGGCATAACATGGATCTTTTCTGTCCGACAAATAAAGCGCCAAGGCAAGGATCAGGTTCCATGGAAGAGCGAGTAAAAGTCATCCTAACTTGTGCCTATCGACCGCGGAGAGGATCATCAGCATGTTGCATCTGATATGATTGCCACATAGATATGGCGCGGCAACTGCAGGTAAAGCGGAAGTTTATAATATGAGTTCTGACAAAAATAGGAGACCCAAATCATCCGGCTCTCAATATCAGGATAACCTTGAAAAATTATAATATACAGTCCATTTCTTATATAATCTTAAATTTCCCTCGGACATTTTTTGCAAGTATCGGCTGGACCTATCCTTTAATGTACCTGGAATATCAATTAGTAAAAGTGGGATTTCATTACCGATAATGCGTTGCGTCAAAATAACAAGCTCACTGACCCACAGAAATACCAGAAAATACAAGTCTAAACAAAAAGGGGTTAGAATCAAATTATTCAATAAGGTGGTTCAATTCTAACATATTTGGTTCAGCTTAAAGATTGATATTAGCGAATTCCCTTTGCTAAAATGGCCCTGCATGAGCTGAGCACTGGTGCCTGATCTGTATACACAGGTCAAACACTTCATATAACTCAGAGCGAGACATCACCGAGTTCAGTAAGAAATTTTGTTCTGCTGTGAAATGATCTATAGAAATATTATCAATTCAAAATTATGTCTGTTGTTGTTATTCACCTGCTGACGGCGTAAAATAGATTAGAGCTGACGGTATGATAAGTTAGTGTCGTATACGGTATTAGAGCTGCCGTAAATTTGGTAGGGTTTACTACTGCAAATACCGTATCATTTACACATTTATCAAATTTGTAGAAATATTTAGATTAAGAATAACGATATATGACTGAGCTGCATAGAGATATATAATTTATTATATTACCTAGTTGATAACTGAATATAAACTTTGAAGATAATTCCAACCTTCCTAACTTAGACCCTTACTAATGTATATAATGGTTAAAAAATAGGATCATTCATGTTCAATCCTCACACATATGACATGCAATTAGTCGACATCTTTTGTGCGTTCTTAACTCACGCGAGACAATCAACGCTGGGTTGAGTTTGTATTGCCTACCTAGGGCCAAATATATACTATGGAGAGAGTGACTATCTGGCTGCTTCCTCTAGTGTTATACCTAGCAACCCTACTCACCTCAGTTTTAACTGCCGTCCATATTGGTTTTGCCAGACTTTTATTTCTTATGCGATACCCCATCGTATAAAAGACCTAAATTGAACACAATACGAGAGCTGATCAGTTATAGAGCTTATGTGTTTGAATCAATTGCAGCTAAATAGTATATCATTATGAGAGTCTAACTAAAACAAAAATTAGCTGAAACTCGAATAAAATGTTTGGGTGCTCTGTTCCAAGGCCTCGGCTTATTGAATATATTTGCGACCCAGAGTTGGAAGATCCTATGCCTAGCTCGCCCCAAGGGCATTGACCACTCAAAATATTTAACAATATGTTCATCCTACGCTTTATTCAATGTAATAATGTAGGTTAGTAATAAGATCTACTTTTTATTGTAAAACTATGTTATCATGAACATAGAATAATATTACTCCTCTATTGCATTGAACAGTTTACATGTTTAGCACAATTCCTCCTGTGAAAAAAATTCGATGCAGCTTGCTTTCTTTTGAAAAAAAAGATATTAAAACTTGAGAAAATGTTATCAAGTGTTAAATGAATAAATCGCCACACCATGGCCCCAATTTTACCCCCTATCCTGGGAAAACCATTCCCCACCCAACTTAATCACTGCCCATGCTTTCAAATCCCTTAAACTGTAATGACGAGTGTCATTTGTTATAGTTATATATATGGATGAAGTACTTGTTGTATGTATAACAGTTTCGAAATAAAACATTTCTAGGGCATGTATTCAAATACTATTACCCACTTCTGAGTGTGTTTCTATAGAGAGTGTTCTCTTTTAACTGTATATGTTGCACTCTTTCCATGACTCGGAGACCGAGGACCTGGATGTGACGATTTTATCCTACCTTTACGTTGATACACGACCTTATTTATATCCATTCTGCTGGTTCTTACCCTTTTGCTATTGCCACACGTGATCCAAATTCAACTGCAACATTAAAGGAACGTAAGTAATAAAATACAGTCAATAGACCAAATCCTTTAAACTGATTTAATAACATACAAGAGTGTACACCACCTAAACATATTAAAAATTAAAAAGATGTTATAAAAATTAAATAATTTACCCCACAAATTTAATACAAGTATTCTTCATGCCCCCAAGCATGTATGAGTAAAAAAGAATTAGTTTTCGAGCTCACGTAAATCACGCATTGGTAACAGTGCTAGTGGCATGATGCAAAAAATGGAAAGAAATCAGATCGGAAGTAATAAGTAAGAATGCAACCACTGAAATCAAGTTAATACGATTTGTCAATATTCTAATACATTTAACTATAAAAAAAAAAATGATTGAAAAACAAATTAAAAAATAGTGTCAGGCAAAAATAATACAGATAAAAACTATGAATAATTGCCCGTTTCCAAACGTCATTTTAATGTGCATATCTTCGCATTAAGTTCAAACGAATCCAAAAGGAAAATGAAAACAAACGTTATACTTTTTACTTATATTATGTTTTAGCAGTAACTTTTATAGTTATTGTCATCGATTATTATATTATTTATTTTTATTCATAGTCTATTAAAAGTGCCCAAAATTATCAATGATAGTATTCTTACACATGCGCTTGGATACAATAGTTTGTCCTACAATAACCATGGTCGCAGAATAATAACATAAATAATAAAGTAACATTCACATATAATGATCGAAGAACAAGTGTGAGAAACCACAGCTTTTAACATAAAACTATCACCTAAGTAGGTACACGAAAACGACCACACGGTGAGCGTATAGAAAAACTATTATGTCTAGATCAAGATATAAAAACTGGCACACAAAGAATCTTAAAACAACTTTGGAGATTCGTGCTAACGTTAGTATACATCTTAAAGGAGGCAAATTAATTCACGCTTTGACGACACAAATAACAAAGAGTGAGATTCTATGCCGAGTAATCAAAATTACCAATATTTGTTGACAAGAGGAATAGCTCCGAGATGCTCTTTCTTGTGGCTTAATGATGATAATCCAAACATAAAAGTTGGAATTATATCTCAGTTTGGTTTGGGGTTTAGGTGAAAACAGTTCTAGAACCTTTGATATATCGTCTGATTGTGCTCCAATGGAAACGTGGTATCAATAACTGTCCCACTCAACAATAGACGTAGATGAACTCGGAATCAGCAGTTGGTCTGTTCTGTTCTGGTGCTAAACTCCCGACTTTCAGCATGCTAAAAAGGGGACTAACCCGGAAGAAAGTATCGCAGACATCAATCTGCTATAGTGAGGAACACACACCTAATCCAGCCCTAAGAGGGGTCTAGCAGACTCCCTAAATCCTCCAGCGACATCGAACAAATCACAGACATATCTAATTATATATGCAATATCTATCAAAAAATACTTCTATTGGGTATAGAAAAGAGTTACAGATCTTTTATATCTATATATTGATTCAAAGACATATATATTATGTTACTATTTAATAAAAATATCCACATCACAAGGGCTAGCGTCAACATGTTAATGTTAATCACATAAATTAATAATCAGTGTACATGGTACACCAATTTGGTTATTCTCCCCAGATTCAGATTTCTATATGGTGCTACACGGTACAATTTGATAGAAAGAAAAAGAATTCATTATCTAATTTAGAAAAAATTACTAATTAATGTAGATGATGCCAAAGGATATCCTCTAGGTCACAGAAATTTAACAAATATCAATAGGAAAACTTCCCCTGCTTCATCTCCAAACATTGGGGGTATTTCAATATGCGCTCTCCACACAAACGGGTTCCTTCTTAACACCAGTTGTGAGCTTATCAAGCTAGCTTAAAAAAGAGAAGAGTGTACTTTCATAATCGTTTTGATACACATAGTAAACAACTATGCTCTTAAACCACTAATGTATTGGCCCCCACCAACTGTGGTATTCACGAGTAAAATTTACAGATTTTCTGGTAGAGCTCCTGGCCCCTTGTTCCCATAAATGATCCACAATCACTCACACTCCAAATTTGAAAAAGGACAATTTATGTGTTCTCAAAAGGCACCCATCTGGTGGTGGTGCTTATTGCAAAAAGGAAAAGAAACGGAAATTTTTAAAATATATGTGGATCAAAAATTGGTCAACGCTTGGTTAACCACATCTTTCTATTGCAGACCTCCGACATTTGGCCCCCCCCCCTAAATCCACTCTTCAAACCAGCGCGGTGCAAGCAGACCCCTGAACTTCTTAACCTCAACCTTTTAAGTGTCCCCTTGTACAGCCAAAAGTATGCCTTCCATTAAACTGAAACATAAATTTTTAGACAAAATATGGTAGCACTAGAAAATAGGGCGTCCTTCCTCCATAGACAAATGTCAAAAGTAAAAAATAACATTTATGTGTTTTTCAAACAAGCCATTAATATTCAAGTGGCTAAGCATTAAACAATTATCATATATAGACAAGTTGACATTTTGGCCCCTCACAACATGTTTTATGAAACCCACACCTAACTAAAACAAACAAACTCACTACCTACCCCTTCGGCGTCACGAAAGTTTGGCGCCAGACCCATTGTACAATCTTAGTAGGCTAGAAACTCCCTGTTCATGATAACGAACATTTCCCCCAAGTTAGATAATATGATTAAATTCCTACCCTATCCGCTCAATAGCATTAAAAGGAAGATGTTGTGTAATCAAATGTTTTTACAATCGTTATACACTATAACCTACACCAAAAAAATATTTTTACAAGGCATATCTGGGTAACGAGCCCTGGGCGTCAAGAGACCTCTTACCATTTGTACCCGGGGGACTCTACGCAAACCTTTTCAAATAAGTCCAGTTTTAAGAGAAGTATCAGAGGTCCTTGGCATCCTTTTGAGAGCCTGTTTTTCCTTACCTTATCCTTATAAGACGTTATGTTTGGTTATTTGTAGTAACGTAATAAATTACTTTTTCAAATAAATTTATGGTCAGATTCTTAAGGTCCCCGTGCTCGCTACTAGGGGCGACTGTGCTCGGTTTGCAATTATTAGAGAAATATTAATTTATTTATTGAAAATTCGCTCACTTTTGGCAGTTTAGTTTTGCCCAGGCCCCCAGACGCTGTGCAAGATGACCAGTCCTTGAAAAATAGTATACAATATTATAAGTTTCGCAACCCCCAATCTAACTGTCCCAATTCATGAGGAAGAATAGGGCTTCAAAATTGCGCACATAAATATTGAAACCTAAGGAGATTGGTGAGACTGGTAATTTAGTATTCAAACTAAGAAGCTAAGTAAGAAGTCTAAAAAATAGATTTGTCAATCAGACAAATTTTTTGTTTAACTAGAGCGAACGACATAACGTCGCCAAGAGACGATATGACCCAATTGACAGAAATAGGACTATTCTGATTGCACCTAAACCTTGGCAGTTAAAACACTCATGTTTGACGCTCGGCTGCTTACACGGTTCTCATGACACAAACCTGCCTTAGGCGAGGTCTTCAGTTCCTATTGGTAGGAAACTGCACCATAACCATAACTTCCACGTTCTACCCAAGTCATATCTGACCACACAACTTTACGGTTCCCCTATCTGACACATAACTTACTTAGGTTCCCCTAAGTGTACTTACAATACTGCGCAAATCCAGGTTCTCCGGATATTCTACACAATATTTGGTAAACTAAGCCTTGCCTGATCATTCTAATTAAGGGTTGTTTACATCACTATCAATTTTGGTTTCTTTTAGATATGTGCGGCTTGTAAGAAGAAGCATATTTTGTTAAGAAAAATTTGTGGTCACTTTTTTGCCCCAAAACTAACTCGGGCCATCCAAATCGGGTGCATAAATGACTCTGAACTCTTTGCAACCAATTGTGTCTGTGCCAAACCTTGTCACAAACATTGAATTACAAACTTATCAAGGTTGTCTCCTTGCATAACACATAACACTTACAGGTTCTCCTCTATTAGATACAAACCTTACAGGTGTCTCCTATGAAAAAACAAAAAACCTTAACAGGTTTCCCTCTATTGATACAAAACTTCTTGGAAAAGAATTTGGAACCCTCTAAGGGTGGTTGGCTTATGAAAGAAAGAACGTAAAGACTTAGTGACACAAAAACTTAAACAGGTCTCCATTTTGCCTACCATTTGATACAGTCAAACTTACCAGGTTTCCTACGACTCCATTGCATGCCAACTTAACTACAGAATTAACTCAGACTTCGCTATTTAAAGACGAACCGCCACCTATGATAATTCTGAACTATGGCATACAGATGTCAATATTCGCACCGATACAACATAAGTCCCTGTGGGCTTGCTGAATCCGTAGTGTACGCCCAACATTAGGGCAGTCGGTACTTGCCATGTATGCTTTCAATTGTTTTGGTCTGTTTTAAATAGCTACCGTTTTGGCTTATATTCCCCTTATTGTCCTTAACCCTACTGGGTCCTTTGACTATCTCTACCTTTCTAACAAAAATCGAAAAATAACCAATAAATGAACGCAGCCACCATGATCAAATATTAGGTACCTTACCGTCGCTAAGTTTCTATCTCTTCCCATTGAGCACACTTCCCTCGTTGGCCGGGGGTACTTGTAAAGAAGTAAGAATTTTGAAACTTAAACTAGTGGTCTAGTTATTGGCGTGGTTTTGCTCCAGCGCCCTATCTTCAAGGAGCTCTGACAAAGGGTGCAAGTAGATACCCTGAAATTTATACAATTTATATGCCCCTCTAGTCCCCAAAGAATGAATTCCATTACCAAGATTTGAAAAGAATTGTAATTTGGACAGTGGTTTATTCCAAGAATAGTATAGCTTAAAATGTTCCATTGTTTAACCATATTGGACGACCGCACGACGGACGAAGACCAATTGCAATAGGTCACCTGAGTTATCAAAAAACAAAAAAACCGGACTAACTACTGTATAATTATAAAGATTTAAATATGCGCCTTGTTGGTAACTGCATCCCATTCATGAGAAAATTGTTTTCATTTCAATTGGTAAAGATATAGAAGACCAAAAAAAAAAATTAAATGATAACATTGGTTTTGGTTAGAAGTACGTGTATATCTGCAAAATTTTAAATGGAGTTTACAAGCCATAAAATGCTTTTACTATGATTTCGGGACCACATGACAAAAATGAAAGAGCAAAAATCAACTTTATCTTGAAAGAACCATGGGAAAATGGAAACCTGTCTTCAATTTCTTTTAATACCGGTATTTGTTTAATAATGCCTGTTAATGAGCACACCAACATGTAAAATAATCAAAACGATATGTCGCATCGTTAATGCTAAGTACCCGCCATGCAATCATTTAGAATCAATATGGTTAAGTTCCAAAAAGATTGAAAGGCGTCGATGAATAGACTGAAAGCGTCGATGAATTTCTGACCAGTGCTTAAAAGTTAAATATTAAAAAAAGATATATAAAACATCGTTTGGCACTTAAGAATTGATTCCTGTAGTTTTCTGACATGAATTATTGGGTACTGGAACTTTGGCTTGGAATCAAATTATCTGTTTTACTTCCACGTGCAGAATGCGGCACATGGAATACCAAAGTGAACAAACATTCTAATGGCCGGTTGCACATCTCTAGTTTACATAAGTACAGCTCAGTGGTTGATCCACGGATCACGCAAGCCGGGTTTAAATGCCAGGTGAGTCGGGGTTACCTGCGTAGTAATTCCGTTGCACGTTCGAGGCTTCTATTTTGACATCAGCAAAGATTTGTGAGCGGGTTGTTTTACTTGTATATACTCTGCAACAACTGACCTTATAATTTATTTTGCTCGACCATCTTAGAAGAATAATCGTTGGATTAACAGCTTTTTAAACATCAAAATGGCAATCTTAAATTTGACATTTTTTAGTTCAAAACGTGTCCAATCTCCCTCTGTAAAGGCATTAGAGATAGGTAGTGAATTGCTACTTCGGCCAAGAGCTCGCATTTAGAAGTAAGAATCACGGGTCTTTCGGGTATGACCTTAAAAACCGGGCTAAAACACTTCCGTGTCACAGGCAGGTGTTAAAGCCGTAAGGTTAATTTGTACAAGCCCTTCACCGCAATGGTGGTCTTAATATGGCGATATATTTCAACGGGACGTAAAAAAATGATCAACTGAAATCAAACGGTCACAGCTATTTTAGACTATTATTAGTATTGAACTTACTAAATAGGTTACACTAGACTAGGTGGACTTCACTTTCAAATAACGACAGCAGAGGGCTTCACAGTCCTTAACGGTCATCTGGTATAAATCAAGCCCACACTGGGAGTCTCAATCTTGTATTTCTACAAAGCCTACCAAACAGTGTGCAAGTCTTGTTGTTAACATCCGCAATGATCTATTAATCAAAAATATGCCAATCCAAATGATGATCGTCCCTACGTTCATAAACACCGCCGAACCAGATACGAATTATCAATCCTCACTAAAAGGGGTGTCGCTCTATACCGTTTCAAACATAATTGCTTACTTTAATGTCCAGTGCACCTGACTTAGGACCCACTCTCGATAACTGAACATTGATTGACTGATTACTTTATTTATTGTTTTACACCATCCCACCAAAGCAATCATTACACATCATTGGAGACTCCACCCGATGCCGAAAATGAATTGTAATGCTAACTACATTCATTCAGAGAAAACGCTGTAAGCCTGCCTGTCACAAGCAGAGATGTTGGGGATGTTACTATTTTTAAAAAAAGGCAGGAAATCCAGTCTCTGCCAATAAGAAAGGCGAAAGGAATGAATTAGTAATGCACAGTTCACGTGACTCTATGATATGTGAGCATTAGTTTAATTGATGTATAATATAATATACGAACTTGTTTTTACGGTTTTGCATGTTATTCCCGTCGTGCCCATAAAGTGGCATCATGGGGGGAGGGGGGGGGGGGAGAGAGACACAAGTGAGGCGAGAGACCACAAGTGAGGCAAACTTTGCAAGTAGGCACGGCAGCAAATCCGATAAACAGTGACTAGATGGCTAGGAGGGAAAAAACTAGCCAAAGTCATAAAGGGAAAATATTTAAGAATAGGCAAGGTGTTTAGATTTGTCAAGCCTTGTGGGTAAAGATAAAAGCGAATACTTATAGACCTTTGCTAAGCACAAGTACTAAAGTATATAGTTTGATTATTTTTTCAATTCAAAGGCGCTGGAAAACTGAGGGAGGAAACTTATCCGAACGCTTCTATAAAAAAAAAACATTTTCTATCATTATTGCAAAGAGAATGCTTTTTATCCATTGTATAACAGACTTGCCTCATTGCAACTGAAGTTGACAACTATGACATGTGCAATCTGCCTTCAGGACTATCTCTAAGCAGACCTGGACACAAGAGAACATAGGTAGTTTTATGAGTTATTGCCGCTTGGATTAAAATTGAAATCTACAGTAATATTGTGGGAATTACATAACATTCTTGTGAATCAGGTTTAAGCCATTTGTAACATGTCAGTAGGATAAGTTAAATTAACTGACTCTTTATTTGCAATGTTTTGTTTTGATCTCAAGTGAGAATGGGTGAATTCTTTTTCATGTTTGAACATTATATCCCGGGTGTCAATGTTCCGATAATACTTTACCATTAGATAAAGTCCGGAGGGACCTCTTCTCATATATTGCTATAAGAACACAGACGTGCCGCTGGTTGGGTGCGCTATTTTTCTTGACAAGCTCCAAATATCATCAATGGGTGCCATTTTCATCAATAATCTGTATATAATCAAAGGTAGAATCAGCAATTTTTAAAATATGCCAATTTTTGCTGGAAGTTCATTCCTAATACACGGTCTTGTAATCAGAAAGATAATTATAGGAAACCAACTTTCCGACAACATTAACTAAAACCCGGGGTTATAATTAAATATACACACCTATGAACTGGGCCGGCCAACTATGAAATGAATACGGATCACAATTTATGGTATATAAACATAATGATTGGGCAGTTAATTTTCAACGGAAATATATCCTGGAATGGGTATGGTTCTCAAAATAGTGAAATATATTTATGGGGGGTGGTTTTGAAAAATCTCGCAAGCGAGGAATCGTCTGTAACCCCACAAAAGTATAGGATTGATAACCACCGCCCCCCCCCGGGGGGCATAAGTCAACGTTATTTAGGCAGTCGTGTTGAGGGTCGTGGTAACTTGAAGAAATGGCAATATAACGCATCTGTATCATGAAGTCACAAAACTATAATTCAGCATTAGCGACCCTGGCGGGCTAACAAGAGTATACAATGCAAACAATGTTTGTTACAATCAAATTAGAGCCACTAAGGGTTGTGTGTTTGGCTTCGGTGCCATACTGTAGAGTAATTGGTAACAGTCCAACAGTTTTAGGATAGGTTGAGAAAACAAAGCGAATGTTTAGAACATTTAACGTAGGATTTTGCATTATGCTATGCTAATATACTATAACTGAACAAAAACAAGAGGCCCCACGGGGCCCTTTAAGCGGTCACCTGAGTATCATACCACAGGGGGTTCTATATTTGCTTCTCTAAGTCTCATACAGAGTCATTTTTGTTCAACCATGTTATTTTTTTATCTTTTTCAATATAATGCACTATGATTCCTAATTCATATACACACATTAAAACTCAATTTCAACTCTCTCAAGAATTTTAAATGAAACCATATAAGCTATTCTTTAATTTGTCAGTGAGCTTGACCTTTGACTCCAAAATTCAACTAAGAACATCTGTATGAACCAAATGGTTTTGAGTTCATAAGTGTAATGAATGGTGCTCTCTCAGGTAGAAAGGATAATGCAATGAAGAGCCTGGAATCAATATGGCTACTTTGACTGTCCAGTGCACTTGGGACCTTTTTTGACCCATAATTCGAAATAAAAGAACAATCTTCGTCTCATGAGTATATATGATAAATGATGAAAGTGGTCTCTAGGTAGAAGGATATTATGCTCTGCGGAACGTCGGAAAACCATGTATAGAATCATGTCCCATGTATATATAAGTGACTCTAGGCAAAATGGATATAATTCTCAATATCAGCGCTTCTCGATGTCCAGTGTTGCTTGACCTTTTGCCCATTTGACCCAAATGCAATAGGTAAGACCCATATGCCATGATATGGTGACTTCTGATAGAAAAGTTGGAAACCATTTCCTGCCTACAGACGGAGGACAGACAACTTAATTCCCAGTAACACCCCCCCCAAACTTGTTGGCAGGTGGGTAATATTATGAACAAAAGGCTCCCTTTCAGCTATTCCAATATTCATTTACTTTTCATTAATATCCAATAGCAATTGAAAAGATGATTTTCAAATGTTCATATTAATCAACTATGTACCAAGTTTGCCCCCCCGCCCTGGGGTCAAACCCCTAACCCGCAGGATTCACCAAGATTTACAATTTTGGTAAAGGCCTCCTGCTCTACATTAATCATGCATTTGGTTTCTCTCAGACATGTGCGGTTGTAAAGAAGAAGATTTTTGAAAAATTGGCAGTTTTTGGTCCCCAGGCCCCCAGGGGTGCAGAGGACTGAAATTTACAAATTTATTGCCCCTTGTCCCAAAGATGCTTTGCATATAAATTTGAAAAGAATTGGGACTGGTGGTTTATCAAGAAAAAGTTAAAATGTTCAATTGTTAACAACATTTCATCAATGACCATTTGGCCCGACCCTAATACTAAAACCCCTACTCCTAAGATCATGAAATTTACAAATTGATAAAGGCTCATTCAAAAATATTCATTTAGTTTTACATAATATCAAATAGCATTAAAGAAGATGCTTTTCAAATGTTTTACATATAAACACTATATACCAAGTTTGGCCCCGCCCTGGGTCAGAAACCCCTACCCGTGGATCACAAATTTACAATTTTGGTAAAGGCCTTCCTGCTCTAAACATCACTATGCCATTTGGTTTCTCTCAGACATGTTTGGTTGTAAGAAGAATATTTTTAAAATTTGGTCCACTTTTGGCACCCCACCCAGGCCCCAGGGGTGCAAGAGACCTGGCAATTTAAATTTATGTGCCCTTTGTCCTAAAGATGCCTTCATATCAAATTTGAAAAGAATTGGACTGGTGGTTATCAAGAAGAAGTTAAAAATGTTCAATTGTTAACAAGACAATATGTACCAATTTGGCCCCGCCCTGGGGTCAGAACCCCTACCCCAGGGACCACCAAAATTTACAATTTTGGTAAAGCCTTCCTGCTCTACCATCACTATGGCATTTGGTTTCTCTTAGCATATGTGCAGTTGTAAAGAAGATTTTTTGAAAATTAGGTCACTTTTTGCGTGCCCTGCCCCCAAGGTCAGGGTGCACAGACGACCTGAAATTTACAATTTATGTGCCCCTTTGTCCCAAAGTGCTTCATACCAAATTAAAAAGAATTAGGACTGGTTGGTTATCAAGGAGAAGTTAAAATTGTCCAATTGTTAACAGACTTATGTACCAAATTGGCCCCGCCCTGGGGTCAGAATCCCTACCCTAGGGATCACCAAATTTACAATTTGGTAAAGGCCTTCCTGCTCTACATCACTATGCATTTGGTTTTCTCTCAGACATGTGCGGTTGTAAAGAAGAAGATTTTTGAAAATTGGTCATTTTGGGCAGTTTTTGCCCCACTCCAAGGCAGGGGTGAAGAGACCTGAAATTTACAATTTATTGCCCCTTGTCCCAAAGATGCTTTCATATCAAATTTGAAAAAATTGGACTGTGGTTATCAAGAAGTTAAAAATGTTCAATTGTTAACACATTTCATCAATGACATTTGGCCCCACCCTAATACTAAAACCCCTACTCCTAAGATCATGAAATTTACAAATTTGATAAAAGGCTCCCTATTCATTCAAAATATTATTTAGTTTTACATTAATATCAATAGCATTAAAGAAGATGCTTTTCAAATGTTTTACAATATAAACACTATATACCAAGTTTGGCCCCGCCTGGGTCAGAACCCCTACCCTAGGGATCACCAAATTTACAATTTTGGTAAAGACTTCCGGCTCTACACACTTTGCATTTTGGTTTCTCTCAGACATGTTGGTTGTAAAGAAGAATATTTTTTAAAATTGGTCACTTTTGGCCCCTCCCAGGCCCCAGGGGTGCAAGAGACCTGAAATTTATAATTTATGTGCCCCTTGTCCAAAGATGCTTCATATCAAAATTTAGAAAAGATTGGACTGGTGGTTATCAAAGAAGAAGTTAAAAATGTTCAATTGTTAACAGACATTATGTACCAAATTGGCCCGCCCTGGGGTCAGAACCCCTACCCCAGTGACCACCAAATTTACAATTTTGGTAAAAGGCCTTCCTGCTCTCATCACTATGCATTTGGTTTCTCTAGAATGTGCAGCTGTAAAAGAGAAGATTTTTGAAAATTGGTCACTTTTGCCCCGCCCCAAGGGTGCAAGAGACCTGAACTTTACAATGTATGTGCCCCTTGTCCCAAAGATGCTTCAATCCAAATTTGAAAAGAATTGGACTGTGTGTTATCAAGAGAAGTTAAAAATGTTCAATTGTTAACAGACTATGTACCAAATTTGGCCCCGCCCTGGGGTCAGAACCCCTACCCAGGGATCACCAAATTTCAACATTTTGGTAAAGGCCTTCCTGCTCTACATCACTATCATTTGGTTTCTCTTCTCAGACATGTGCGGTTGTAAGAAGAAAGATTTTTGAAAATTGGTCAGTTTTTGCCCCACCCCAAGGTCCAGGGGTGCAAGAGACCTGAAATTTACAATTTAATGTGCCCCTTGTCCCAAAGATGTTCATACCAAATTTGAAAAGAATTGGACTGGTGGTTATCAAGAAGAAGTTAAAAATGTCAATTGTTAACACATTCCATCAATGACATTTGGCCCCACCCTATTACTAAATCCTAACTCTGAGATCATGAAATTTACAAATTTGATAAAAGGCTCCCTATTCATTCAAATATTCATTTAGTTTACATTAATATCAATAGCATTAAAGAAGATGCTTTTTCAAAATGTTTTACATATAAACACTATATACCAAGTTTGGCCCGCCCTGGGTCAGAACCCCTACCTATGGGATCACCAAATTTAACAATTTTGGTAAAGAATTCCTGCTCTACACACTTTGCATTTGGTTTCTCTCAGACATGTGTGTTTGTAAGAAGAATATTTTTAAAATTGGTCACTTTTGGCCCCTCCCAAAGCCCCAGGGGTGCAAGAGACTGAACTTTACAATGTGTGCCCTTGTCCAAAGATGCTTCATACCAATTTTGAAAAAGAATTGGACTGGTGGTTATCAAGAAGTTAAAATGTTCATTGTTACGACGACGACGAAGACATTCATTATGTAACAATTATTACCAAATTTGGCCCGCCCTGGGGTCAGAACCCCTACCGGGATCACCAAATTTTACAATTTGGGTAAGGGCCTTCCTGCTCTACCATCACTATGCATTTGGTTTCTCTCTAGACATGTGCGGTGTAAAGAAGAAGATTTTTGAAAATTGGTCAGTTTTTGCCCCACCCCAAGTCCAGGGGTGCAAAGACCTGATATTTACAATGTATATGCCCTTGTCCCAAAGATGCTTCATACCAAATTTGAAAAGAATTGGACTGGTGGTTATCAAGAAGAAGTTAAAAATGTTCAATTGTTAACTGGACGACGGCACGAAACCAATTGCAATAGTTGTCACCTGAGTTTCAAAAAAAACAAAAAACAAAAAACCAAAAAAAAAACCGGACTAACTACTATAAATTATAAAGATTTAAATATGCGCCTTGTTGGTAACTGCATCCCATTCATGAGAAAATGTTTTCATTTCAATTGGTAAAGATATAGAAGACCAAAAAAAAAATTAAATGATAACATTGGTTTTGGTTAGAAGTACGTGTATATTTCTGCAAAATTTTAAATGGATTTTACAAGCCATAAAATGCTTTTACTATGATTTCGGGATCACACATGACAAAAATAAAGAGCAAAAATCAACTTTATCTTGAAAGAACCATGGGAAATGGAAACCTGTCTTCAATTTTCTTTAATACCGGTATTTGTTTAATAATGCCTGTTAATGAGCACACCAACATGTAAAATATATCAAAACGATATGTCGCATCGTTAATGCTATACCCGCCATGCAATCATTTAGAACAATATGGTTAAGTTTCCAAAAAGATTGAAAGGCGTCGATGGAATAGACTGAAAGCGTCGATGAATTTCTGACAAGTGCTTAAAAGTTAAATATTAAAAAAGATATAATAAGACATCGTTTGGCACTTAAGAATCGATTCCTGTAGTTTTCTGACATGAATTATTGGGTACTGGAACTTTGGCTTGGAATCAAATTATCTGTTTTACTTCACGTGCAGAATGCGGCACATGGAATACCAAAGTGAACAAGCATTCTAAGAGTAATTGCATAAGCAATACATATGTCCCTACCGGCCACCTATTTGACTGATGTTATAAATGCTGTGTGATCTGACCTTGAATTAAACATCGGTATACATGCCAATATCATATTAGTTTTGATGTTCGATGTTCATACAGTTGAATC
>CAJDSM010104578.1:0-10373 GCA_903981925.1 Ostrea lurida
GCCGGGAAAGCAAAAGGAAACAATAGAAACTTGTACAACTTTAGTTACTTGGAACCAGAGTCGCACAAAGGTGCAGAAATCTCAATTGATATGAGTAAAGTACAAGAGCTGGAGATCTGTGAAAATGACAATGTGATGGTTTTGACTGATGCGTCTTTTGAACAAGCCAAACAAAAGGAACTCGCATCGTGGAGAAATAATCATGTGTTTGTTGAAAGAAGGGATGTTGGTCAGAAGTGTATATCTACAAGATGGATTTGCGTCTCACCAGACACATTCTGCAGGAACCATACACAAAGCAAGACTAGTAGCTAGAGGATTTGAAGAAGTTAGACTAGGACGACCTACCAAAAGATTCTCCTACCTGTGGTTCAGATTCCTTAATACTCGTTCTAACCATTCTAGCGCAAAGACATTGGAATGTTCACACTATGGACATCAAAACAGCTTTTCTTCTGGGATCAGATATTGGATTATTATGATTATTTATTGTTTTACGTCCCACCGAGAATATTTCACTCATATGGAGACGTCACCATTGCCGGTGAAGGGCTGCAAAATTTCGGCCTATGCTCGGCACTCAGGGCCTTTGAGCAGGGAGGGATCTTTTTCGTGCCACACCTGCTGTGACACGGGACCTCGGTTTTTGTGGTCTCATCCGAATGACCACCCCATTCAGTCGCCTCTTACGACCCGCAAGGGGATGCTGAGGACCTATTCTAACCCGGATCCTCAGATATTGGACGCGCGACGCATCAACATCGTTACAACTGTAACCCACTCCGGGCAGCTTTTGGTTGTCAAAGGACATGTGTTTGGACAGATTGCGCGGCAAACTGTAGTAATATAGGAGAGGCGTGTCTGATGCGACTGGCCTCTTTTAGCTGGTATAAACGGTCACACATGGCGTAGGGTTAAAATGAAAGTCTGAGATTCGTATTGCATTGGTAGCTCAATGAGATTGTCTTTAACAGCAGATTCCAAGTTCGTTTTCTTGTTGGAAGACCATAACAATAACATGATGGTTCGGAGATTAAACTAGCAATGCCATAGTAGAGAGCACTGGTACTTTCCTTCGTGGAGGATCTCCCGCTGAATTTATATGGGAATCCGTCGACTTATGATCAACATAAGAGAAAAACCGGAATTCGTCTTGTTGGATAATAAGAATCGCAGAAGACAACAGCATCCTTTTCTCATTACAATTAGGAATTGATTTTTATTTGTGCATAACCATTTCAGAATGGCATTGAATTTAGTCAAAAGAAATATCAAGAGATAATAACATCTCAGCTATTTTTTTACTATTCAAATTGAAACGAGGGGATAATTCACACAAAGAAAGTTATATTTTTAGCAGTTTATAAGTAATATGGGAGACGTGATATCTTCAATCAGTGTTACATGCATAGCAACAGTGTTATGTATTCGCAAACACTGCTTTCACAGATGGACTCGTACATCTAGCCAAATAAATAGAAATGAGGGAGTCCTCAATATTAAACAGACAGAAAAGACAAGGTGTTTAGATTGATAACTCTAAATGACATATCATTGAAATAGTAGTGCTGTGAGTATTTAGCAATTCCTGGTGTAAGGAGAGATGATACAGAGTTTTGCTTCAGGATTCAGAATCAATGAGATTAGAGCAAGGTATCTTTTATTCTAGCGTACTGGAGAGTCATATATTCCAAACACTCGCTGCACAGACACAGAGTTTGTTTTGCAGAACTTGAGGTCAACGACTCTTGAAATAGTCCAAAAATAGCTAGGCAAATATTTCTCGCTTTAGGTCATTGGAAATCCCAACTCACATCAATCTCGTGTGTGGGCACCTATCATTTTTTCTATCGAAGACTAACAAAATAGTATCGAGTAGTATAATATGCAGCTCATTTTTAGTGATATTGTTACTGATCAGAGTGGGTCACTACATAACGGAATAACTCCGGCATTCGGCTGAGCAAGCCTTAGTGCCGAAACAAGTCGATGAATACCCACGAATATGTGTGTCACAACGTGAAACCAGGTGGGTTCTTTTAAGGGTATGGAGTTGCTCGTCGAGAGAAACGCACTGATGCATAGGTTATTGTTTGCTTCCGAGAAATAAGAGCTTTTAAGCTCAATACGTTTCTGATCATCTGTTTGGAATAAAATTGTCTCAAATTCAAAATTTTCGCATTGACAATTATGACACAATAAGTGACAATATTTGCTTCAGAGTTACTATGCGTGTTTTGAAGCTCTAGTCCCGTCAAGTATGGTTAATTTGTATTCAGTTAAATAAGAATTCTGACAAGTCGTTTTAGGGAAGTGCTAGTAGTTGCGGGTACGACGTAAGATCATATGATATGGCTCGTAAGTAAGGTAATTTATGCTCGAAAAGGGTGGGAGGCGGGAATAGCGCCAGGGGGGTGGTGCCCACAATTGCTCTAACAGTTCAGCTTTGTAGCTAAAGTGTTCAATTAGTAAATGCTAGAGTATTAAATATTTGTCGACTTACTCTAGTGTGGTGTTTCATCTAACACTCTCACAAAGTTTCATAAAAATCCTGCACAGGTCGTTAGGAGGAGTTGCGGACAAGCACTGATGCATAGGTATAATGGTTGAAAAATTGGCCCTAAAGTAAATGTTCATATCTTTTTTGTACGGACAAACTTCTTGTTAGCCAAATACTCAAAATTCCTGACAAATTACTGCACATCCCAATAGTGTGTATAATTAGCTAAAACTCACTCAAACTGTGCTATTGCACATAATAGCCTGCAGCGTCTTTAGGAGGAGTATTGTGGGATCTACAAGCATAATATGGTGTCGGATCGATGACATGAGCCAGAAAGCGTTGAACACTGAGCTTACTCTCACGCAGGAAATGTTGTATTGCGGGGGGATAATAAACATTACCTATTTTTGATTGTATGCATTATTCCAAATAATTTGGCTCGTTGCTTCATAAGATTATTGTAGCGTTATTATGACACTATCAATTTTTTTTTGTTAATAAACAGATACTATATGGCCAGAAATGTGGATAATGTGCGCTTGGATTTATATTACGCCGTAGTTATAGATGTACACTACCCGACAACGAGGCACAAATGACATAAGTGCTAGCGTGGCGCTAATATTCAGCATTAGACAATATATAACTATATTCTAATAGTAGAACTCAACTAGTTAGGTGAGATCAGTTCACGCTCTTTGCAGCCTATCGCAACTCAATAGGCGTTTCACTCCCAATCCATGGGACAACACTTATACGTGAACAAGGTTTTCATAAAAGATGATTCATTTCTCGTATGAATCGTCTGTGTACCACATTAAATTCAACCCTGATCACAAGAATGGGGTAAAGTAAGCACTACGTCCAATTATATTATGTATGATCGGATACTTTCCCTTGCCCTTTGGTAAGTTTTAGAATCATAGTATCGTTGGTTTCTCCGTCTTCCAGTGGTCAATCGGAATTTGTGCAAGCGTTCACCTGCATTACTAACATGACTTGGTAAATTCGGAACCCGAGAGGTCCTCTATAGCTTGGTTCACATTTAGATCTCAGTCATAAATTCCACTAAGGGATCTATTGAACCTTTGATAATATCAATAGAGAGCTATACTTCCGTCGTAGTCGCCAGTGTATGAGCAGGCAATCTAGGGTAAGGAGCTGTTATAGATGAATACTCGAATGATGAATGCCGAGTTCACATTTTGGTCTGTTAAAGTCTTCTTCGAGTACCCTAGCAACCATAAGCTTCTTTAATCCAATAGATACAGTGCACATGTGACCTCTTCTCCCCTTGAAATACAAAATCGGGTTCATCTCTATTATCGCCCCTACAACACCAAATCTACTACTATGTCATACCCACCCACGCATTGTTGCAGGGGTTAAATTATAATCAATATGCTTACCCTGTTTCATACTAATCGGGTAAAAGCAGTCAAATATTCAGTTAAGTTTCAATAATACAATAGCATGTAGAAGATTTTTTTCAAAATTTATTACATATAATCTTGTCTCAAAAAGTTTGCTTAATGGTGACAACTCGGGACAGAAGGGGGCATATCAATTGTGCAACGATTCGAATCCCAACCACTAAGCAAACTGTCCGATATCCAGTGATAAATGACAAAATTCGCTTCTTGCAATCATTACTATTTTAGTTTCTACTGTAATATTAACCATCCGTAAGTTACGATTGTGAAAGGATTTTGCAAACTTTTCACGAGGGTGCACGGTATTTACTTGCCGAAAATAATAACTAGTTGTAATCCGTCTTTTGGGGTGCACGAGAAGACCTATTGGAAATAAATTTATGAAGCCCCTTGTCCCCAAAGATGCTTCATTAACCTAATATATTTGAAATAGGATTTGGACGGGGTAAGATATATTCAAGAAAGTTAAAAATGTTCCAATTGTTAACGCAAGCGCACGATTGCATTCGACAGACGGTACGGAAAAGCAACCCATAAACAATAGGTCACCTGAGTGTTCTTAGGTGACCTAAAAAAGGCTATATTGAATATTGGTGAATATTTGTGCTGCACGCAGTATAGCACTGTTTAAAATTCTGAGCCTGTAATTGTCACTTTTATTTTGTTATCAAAAGGTGTAGTTCATATGTATTACTTCAAGGAAACATACAGTACTTTTACTATACATACATTCATTTGTGCACTTTGACTCTTGGTCAAAAGATGTGCATAGTGAACAACAAATATGGCTTCTAACCATTTTTGCACATTTTCTATCAGTGTGGCCTTGTAGGGGTCAGTTAGGAATAGATCCTCAGTACACCTTGCTTGCGTCTACTATATAAGAGCCGACTAAATTGGGAGCGGTCCTTGGAATGAAGTAAAAATGAGGATCAGTGTCACGCAATTGTGGATTAATATAGAGATCCCTCCCTGTTCAAAGGCCGTAAGCGCAGAGCACAGGCCTACATTTTGCAGCCCTACACCGTCGATGGTGACGTCTCCACATTAGTGAAAAATTCTTGAGCAGTCCAATCAATCAATCTACCAGTCACCTTGACCTTCACCAAATGGCCTTGGTTCAGGACAGTTTTGCCAGGAATGAATTTTGTATGACTATCACAAAAAGGAGGAACATTAAAGGAATATTATTGTGATTTCTACAACACTAAAACTTGTTAGCAATGATTTTCATTAAATATGAAGTTTGTGTGCCAGATATCCATAGGTAACGAAGATTTTCAAAGATCTAATTTATTGTTAGTAATTGGCCTTACAGACCTGCACTGGAAACTGAGCCCTTGTCCTAGAAGCCAGGAGTCACATAGTATTATAAGTAAGCTGCTAGATCTGGAAAATTTTAAACAATGTGTATTTTCTCCCCTACAATTTGTAAACTTTGATATTTTCTAGGTGTAGAATTTTGAATAAAAAATCAAATTTCTTATGATCTTTCTTTGAAAATGTGCGGCTACAAGTACTAAGCATTCACGTACATACAGATGCGACCAGTTCTAACCTCCGCCAACCAGTTTATGGAAGCAGTCATAAGAACTGCTCTAAGTCTACAATTTATGAGCAGTACGCATAGCGGTCACAAAGCAATCATGAGAACTGCTCTAGCAGTTAACTTAGAGCATGACGCGAAGCGCTAGGTCAGTAAGGTCACAACCTGTTTAAGTTAACGTCGAGCGGTCATAGATTAAGAAATGCTCTATAGCTGTTTTTTCTAAGAGCAGCTCCGGTCCAAGAATTAGAACAGCTCTGTGTATATATAAATTAACCGGCTTTTGCGAAACTTGCCAGTTTCATTTTAAAATGCTTATTGTATGATTTAAAAAATAAATTTCAGATGAAAAATTGATAAGCTTGCTCTTTCAACATGTTAAATTTCTATTCATAAAGTTAACACTCGTAAAATAAAATTTTATGGAAATGATACGTTCAAAGTTATGCTATTTACTTGATAATAAGTTCAAATATGTATTCATTTACTATTTTCATGAATGATATGGCCTTATCTAACATGGAACTTATTAACTTAAAGATAAAAAGACCTGCAACTCTTGCCTGTCTTTGAAGTCATGGTGTAAAATACCAAAGTGATGCAAATAGAGTTTTACCCAGGGGTTTTAATACATTAGGTATATCAAAGGTGACATTATTGCTTTTGTAAAATGGCTTCATTCAGGAATGTTTTATAGCATCAAGACATACCACCTTCAAGACAACACCAGTGAGACTATATAATAGCTTTAGATCCCTCATTAATGACACACAATATTGTAAATCCCGGTGAGATTGATTATACCGGTACTATCATCAAACAATAAACACCTGTCATAATCATTTACCACTTGAATTCAACAATAATTCATCAGGAGTATTATTTCTGAAACATGATTAAAAAAGTAGGTTTTGATACGAGTGGCATACATGGTAATTCTCGTTCAATAATCCGCACGTATTATATGCATGTTTTATTAGCAATTAACTGTAATTATAACCTCCATTTCAATTTCTTGTTTTGCGGGTTTTTATTTTATTTAATTTTTTATAACCAAACCAGACTGAAGGAAATAGCGACGAAAGATAATTAATAATAGCTGTTCTAAGGAACTTGGAGCAGTCGTGGAGCTGTTCTAAGTTGAACTTAGAGCAGTCGTGGAGCTGTTCTAAGTGAACTGGAGCAGTCGTTGAGCAAGTCAGCAGAAGCTGTTCTAATGACTTGAGCAGTGGGTCAGAGTGCTTAAGTGAACTTAGAGTACAAAAAGGGCGAAGTTTAACATTGTGTCAAACGTACTCATAATTCCAAAAAACAGAAGCAAGCTCTTAGAAGCAGTCAGCAGAGGCTGTTCTAAGTTAACTTAGAGCAGTCATAAAGCAGTCTTCAGAGCAGTCAGCAGAACTGCTCTAAAATTACTTAGAGCAAGTCATTAGGAATACTTTACGACTGCTTTTAAGAGAGTTAGAACTGGTCGCATCTGTAGTTATGTTACTAATCCTAGTTCATAGGATTTGGAATTTAAATAAAATTCGTAAAAGCTAGTAACAACAATCAAGTTTGTGGTATGTATTCAGTTTTTCTTTCAAATTTTCGGTACTTTGGTTTAGTAATAGGGTTCTAGCTTTAAATAGATTAATTCGTAATTTAGCCAAATGATTCTTATGAGCTGTAGAGCCTAGAGGACTCTTGTGATTTCATAACTATTTACGTTCCTGTATAAATGTGTTGGCTACATTCTTTGATGTTTAAGCGAACTCGCCTAGTGTGAAATGTTAACAGGGTCATGAGCCAACACATCAATAACAATTAAAACATACCACTATAATCATAATTATTAATTAGGTAAATAACGCATACGGAAATGGAATTTCTGTAGTGGTTATCATATTATTTGAAAGATTAAAAGAGGTTCGTAAATAATATTAAATTGTGTAATTAACTTTAAATACATTAAAATCATTAATCATTCATCTGCATTTTTCAAAAGCGATTACAAATTATTTCCAAGGTCAATCTATAACGCAGCTAAAATGTAATTGCACATGAATGTACAATGGAGGCTGTAGACCATTACAGAGAAAAAAACATCGACTGAGTTCTCTCATTTTATGACTGAAGCAAGAACTCTTTCCAAATTACTTATGGCCATAATATGGGACAACAGTGTCTGGGATATATTTACTTTGAGCATTGCTGCGAAGTGTAAATCAGAATGCTTTTAAAATACGTTTATCGATTATCATCTCATATCGCTGGATGATAAGGAAAACCCGACTCGCGGGTGACATTTTAGGGATGTTAAGTTGAATGTCTCATTTATAATGAACAATCGTATACGCAGCAGAACAGTAATACAATTATTGATGTTTTTGAATTCTTGAATGCAAATGCGGTTTTCAGCTACCATTGTACCTGAGAATATTCACGGATTAAATCGTAGGGATTTTGTACTTAAAGAGGTAATAAAACATCTCCTTGACTTTAAACACTGTTTTTATTTTTATGTTGAAATTGAACATTAAAACCCGCTACTAGGGCTTAACATTAATTTATACGATGACTCAATCGTCATTTTGTTCAACTAGAGTGAAAGGACTAGAATGTTTCATTGAACGTCGAAATAGCCACAAAAGTAGCAATGGTATAATGCAACTTTGCAAAATTCAGTTAAGTACCTTAATTATAGATTTTGAATTATAGTTTCACAAAATATGATGTTTGCAAAACGTATGTAATTTTCATCGAAAAAAATGTTTAATCCCCCCCCAAATATTGGCCCTATAGGTTTTTTAGTTTTAGTGTTCACAAAATTGTTGAACGGGACAGACAGACGGACGGACGGACAAGTGAAAACTATAGGGCGCCGCATCTGTCATCGCGGGGCCCTAATAAGCAAATAATCATTTAATGATATCAATTCCCAATTCAAATTTCCAAAAATCTGTTATCGGTTCGATGTTGGAAAAATCAAATATTGATACAAAATCACTTCGAAAATACGTATTCTAGGTGGAAGTGATTATAACGGTATGATCTTTTTATTATGTTGGACTCAGCCATCTTGATAGCATAAAACTTTTCATTTATATGATAAATGATGAATTTAATTTAGTTTTTTATGATTTATTAACCTTTTGCCAACATGCATGCATATATAACATGTTGTACATAATACATACATATATGCCTGTGCTAATACATATAGAAGACCATTAATAATTGAGTAACACAAAATATTATCATCTCGCTCACTTATTATTCATTCTTCATTCAATAATGATATTGAAGCTGTGATTCTGCCAACACCAATATAAAAGAAGAATAACGATGGAAAAACGTTTTTGGAAATATTCTGCGATGATAGTAATCCACAATATTTGATTCCAGGGATTTTTTAAGGTCTTGATGTCAGGGACCAGGGTCTTGTCAGATTGGGAAAAAATTAGGGCGAACGATTGCATGAAAAATTGGGAAAAAGGTTTCCTTGAAACGAACAGTGGGAGATACAAACCAATAACCAGTTCCATTAATGTGTATTTAATTTTCAATTTGGTTCAAAAGCTCTACTCTTTTCATTTCGTCACAATCGTCTAGCTGAGCCCGCGGACACACAGCACCTCTCTGACTCACTGTGAAATATAAATAAACATCATACTAGAGGTACCTTAAATTTTTAGCAACCGAAGACGTTGCCGGATTATATTCAGAATGTCTAGCCAGTTTCGACAAAAGATACGTCGATCCAGTTTCAGTTGAATTGCTTCAACCTAGAGTGGTTTATGTGACATCCAGGACGAAACTGAGTTATATAGTAAAACTTCTTATAAAAAGTGATCAATGTAGTGCCATTACAAAGAATAGTTTTGCGAGCCAAAAACTCGCGATAGGATCTTAGAGGTCGTATTTGGTAATCTTGAGGGAGGGAAATCATATCGCCTTTAAGTCTTTTTTGGTATACTGACGTCTCAGTGTTCAGTACTATGTTGTTTACCATCCTCGTAGCAATAATACCATGAAAGATTGTTGTGATTGGTTTTTGTAGATTAGTTAAGATATATTGAAATAAAGGGAACTTGGTGAGTCTTAACAATGACGCTACATTTGAACGAAATAATAGGACAATAAAGCTTTTGTACTTTCGTATGTTGTCGATGTATAAGTGTTAGTACCGTCTTAGAGTTTTACCACATTAATGACCGCTATAATAGACAAAGACATAAAATTTTTTGACTCTGAACGTGTTTACTCAGGTATTTGAATGAACATTATGAACGGCATGAACTTTTATCCCAATTAACGGAATTGCTTGACGTTTTTATTCCAAGGAACCACCATAATTTGCCGTTTTACAATTATATAAATTTTTTAAACAGAAAAAGATCTATGATCCTTATCAAATTTTGAGTAGTATATATAAAATGACTGACTCACTTGATATGAATCATTTCATTTTGTTGAAGAACGCAGACATGTTTATTAATATCAAAAAGTCTAACTCTTTAACTTTATCGTGAGGGATTGGTCGCTGAAGTTGTTAGAAGTTACATACGTTTTGATGTATCGTTGATATGAGTAGAAAGGTCTGGGGATTCAGAATTTGTTTTCAGAATCCACATTGTAATTTACAAAAACCAATTTTGGGAATATGTTGTGCACCAATACGTCTTGAAAGTTGCTCCCTCACAGCTGTCAATGATAAAGACAGGCGGCTTTGTTGGAAATTTTACTACAATCCAGCAATGGATCTTTTTTGTGAATAAAGTTTTGGAATCCAATATAGGTACGGTAATTCAAAGCCATCCGTCCCATTGACTGGGATATTAATTGTGTTTTAAACTGAAATTTTAGAATACTTTGATTTTGAGGAATTTTCTTTTTTTGTGATAAAAAA